>KZ308586.1:496429-532803 GCA_000376725.2 Ladona fulva
AGTATAGATTATAATTAATCTCCATGCTAGGCCATCGGGTAAGGAATAGATTAACGATAATCTTAAGCTCAACTAAAAATAAACATTATAATGCCTGGTCCTAATGTGAACATTAAACTCCATGCTATCTATACATCATAATTACGAAATAAAAATTAAATTCTAGTTTTCACTTCTATCTTTCCATTCACAAAAGTTACCAAGGAAACACACTAAACCACAAGCAATGCCACAAAATGACAGGAGCTAACTTAAGAGATTATATCGCACGCAGTTAAAAGGAATGAACTGTAAGCTAACTCACCGTCTTGGCCATATGAGTCATGGGGTTCCACACAACTATAGACGTCAGTGGTCCTACAGGACATGGGGTCTTCAAGTATAACTTGATCATTACGTATCCTGAAACAGAGGAAAACGAAATTAATTAATAACGGAAAACGATTTACTTAACTTATTCATTTTAATGGAAAATAAATATCTCGTACGCTTCCACAGATTTTAATGATGAGACGTTTTTCATGCGACAGGTTTCATGCAACATGTTTCATGCGACAGGTTTCATGCAACATGTTTCATGCGACATCGGGCCTTATGATGCTAGCTCGCAAGTGAAACATGTCGCATCGATAAAATCTGTGGAAGTGTACGAGATATTTCTTTTCCATTATTATGGCCTTCCACGAAATAAGGTCTTCGCATATTGAGTTTATGGATTTTACTACCATACACGTATTAAAATGTATGAAGAACTACAATTTTATGAAATATTTTCTAATATTGTTTTTGTTATTCATTGGTCCCAATTAAATGTAAATCGATGTATTTACTTGCAGTGCTGTATCCAGACTCACGCGAGTTATGCATAAGCAATTTCCCGTCGGTCTTACCAAACTTTTGACTTCGGGATGCTGTATAACCAGCAGGTGATCAAATTTTAAAGTCTCTTAAGGCTTTAGGGATAACAAGTGTGAAAAATAGAGACATGACTGGGACTCGAACCCAGGTCTCCCACTTTATGGGCAGGTATTCCATAGATAGAATACCCGGAAAGTAGGAGACCTGGGTTTGCGTCCCAGTCATATCACTATTTTTTCACACCTGCTTACCCTTGGGATGTAACCGCACGGCTCTTCAGTGCTTAGTAATTTAACTTTCCTTAGTCCTCATGTCTTTAGGTTTGTGATGTATCGGCTCAGGAGCTTTCCGTCAAAAAATGCATCCTTCTGGAAGGAAATAACAAAGAGGCTGATGTCTGGGAAGCAGTTAGTATTCCTCACGTATCATTTGGGTTAAAGATTCCTTTTTTGTATAAAATTGAGGCTGTTTCAGCGATAGGAGCTTCTGTTTGTTTGGGCATTATTTTTCTTTTCTCCTACGAAGGGAAACTTTCGAACGTTGCTTATCGATTGCCTCCCTTTTCGCTTCATTTGAGCGTCGCTGAACGCGCGGTTGGCTACCAGGTGAGCGAAAAACGGGCGAAAAAAAAAGAAAAACGTTGGTTGGGGCGGCTCCAGAGGGTTGATTTTCGTTCCACCCGCGCGAGCAATTTTGGCCAAAGGCAGTGGACGGTGAAATTTAAAGTATTGAGAATCGCCATTGAATGTGTCCGAAGACGACGTGACAACTGAATTTTAAAATGTGGAGAAATTGCTGTGTTTGCAAAAAGAGAGAAGAATGGGGACTGATGCATGCGTTCGTCAACGTAAGACTGTTTTGAATATCTGCGGTTGCAAAATGGCGATAAATATTCTCCCGTACCTCGCGGAATAAAAAGTGAACCAGAAACGAGGGCTGCATGCTGATTTCACCACAATAACTCTTTAGTCCGAAGCTTGTCGATAAATCTCGCAGCGAATACATGCAAATGTGCTTTCTTGAGTCTCCATCCACCGGCGCTTGTTTCCTGACATTATACACGACCGAGCACGTTTCGTTGACGTCTCGTTCATCCGACACCTGTGTTCATTTTGCTTCCGTCACGACGTCGGATTTATTAAGTGTTTGAAGTTGACACGATACACAGCATTGGATACCTAATGGATAGCTACTAGCTGTATGGTTTCCATGCAAAATAAATAAATAAATAACGTCTTTATTTAGTGAGATATTGAGACTATAAAGTCTCCTCTTCCATTTAACCCATCGTTAATATAACTTATTGTTAGATCTAATTAATAAACGATACCAATCAAAAACTGGCCGCGGTGGAGGAGTGGTTAGCGTGCTTGCACACTAGCCACTCCAAGGTCCCAGGTTCGAATCCTCGGATTTTCCGGTTAGGGAATGGTCGTGTGTGTTTATGCTTTGTTATTGCTGGAAATCCACCACTGTAATGGTCCAGTAAATGGGTGTTTGTGGGGGTATTGGGTAATAAAAAAATAAACACTAAAAATATCCACAGAAGAATAAAACCCGCAAAGAAGGGGGTGTGGAAAATCTGCACAAACCTACTAGTGTTATATTAACTAAAAAAGACTAAAATAAGTACCCTTATAACCTGGAAATGAAAAGATTGGTCAAATAAAACCAAATAAACACAAATAATACACGTTACAAATAGTGGACACTACCAATAACATACAATAAACCATTATGGAAATACTAAACAGATATATTCCATGAGCTAACGGGTAAATGCAGAGACAATCAAGAATAATAACAGATAAGTGTATACTCTGCAAGAATATTTAGCATTTACACTTTTATAGCATAAATGATTCACCAACAATTTATCATCAATACTTCAAAAGTAAAAGTATCGGAGACACATAAATACATACAAATATCATAAACGAAAATCACACTATGACAGTTATTTAAAAATAGACAATTTACTTAAGAAGATAATGAGATAAGCATCATTTTATAAATGTAACAAGCTGGGCTAAGATGAGAGATGTAACATTGTTCCTTACATTCAGATCAACTTTAATAGTTAGTCCTTATGATTCCCTAAGATTTCACTATTAATTGTTCAAAACTGAAAATATCAGAGATATAAATAGGAAATCGTTCACAACAGACAGTCAATACGCTTTGTATTGTCAATCATACAGTCAAATAACTACCTTATCTAAAAAGAGAGCAAGTGAGATGCATCGATTTAACTACCTAAGCTTAAAAAGTCCATGAGGATAGACTTTTACTAGACTACAGGTACAAGAAGGACACAACCATAGTTTCGTAGCCAAGCTACGCCTTCAGGTGACGAGATAGGAAACATTGTAAATATATACGTGTATACATAGAATAAACTTTATCCTCATGGACTTTTTGAAAGTTAATAATTGCCACAAAGTTCCTACTGATTCTGTATCGTTTAACTTAACTTATTTAAATGAAAAACTTTCGATCCACACTCTTCGTGTTTATTATAAAAAAGGAAAGGAGCATCGACTCCGTGATACTTCAGCATGGTGACAATCTCTTTCAAGTCCATGGAAAGAGCGTGAAGCGTGACCAACGTCGGCAATCCTTTTATTCGGGCGACTCGCAGCTACGCCCTCTGAGCACGATTAAATAATGTGCAAACACTCAGCTGCGCGAAAAGGCAGGGCGGTAAATTAAAAGTGAGAATACTTAAGAAATTGAAGGTCTGCGGAAGGCTACATCCGCTCCCTTGAAGATAAGGGGAGATTAATTAATTATCGCGACAACGCGGCCGGAATATCAAAGCCAAAGGTTCGAGCCAAATAGCTCTTCCCTCCGGTAATAATTAATAAACCCTTAATCGATTTCCTTCCAATAAAACCACGAAGCCCTCTTGCTTCACTTTTTAATCAACCTTTCCTTCCATTTGTGATTAAATGCACCCCAACCGACCCATACATCTCAATGCCTTCCCCAACTTCACCCTAATTTTAAGAAGTTTTACTCTGTCTTCACTCTGCTCCATTACCCCGTTGCCAAGTTATTCTCCCCTTCTGTGAGGGCCTTTTATTCAACGTTTTTCAAAAGAGGAGAATTTTTAGAAAGTGCATTACCGTGAGGGTAAGAGGGGAAGAAATCGGGTCGAATGGACGGGAAAATGAGAAAGAACCGCGAGTGAAATCGAAACGTATTTTCCTTCCTACCTCACCATAGACCAATTTAAACACTTATTTAAACAGAATGCTCTTCTAATGATCGTGCCCACGTAGCTTTATGAAAGGGATTATTTTCGTATTTTGTAATCAAAATCATTAGACCTTAATCCGTGGAACGCCATTAAATAAATGACGAAATTGAACTTCGTATTTTCCTCACAATATTATTTTTAGACCACTTACGCCCTTACAGCCATCATCAGGTACGAAACATGGAGATACTGACAGGATTTATATTGATTCACCTAGATTGACTGACATAAATTCTCTCTGTACTTCCATGGGTTGCTCCCGATGATAGTCGCAATGCTAAAACCGGTCCAATAATAAAACCGAGAGGAAAATACGACGTTTAATTTTATTTTTTTTTTTTTATTTTTCTATTGCTACATAATAGAGAAAAATTACTCTTTCATTTACTTTTGTCTTAAAAGGAGTACATAATGCCGACAACGCAGATTTCGATGAAAATTGGTAACTGGATAGACTTAAAGACAACAATAACACGCAATTACCCCCGAAAATAGGATTTAAAGTCAAGTTGTCTTCCCAGAAAATGGCATCAAAGTATTACAATAATCTCATATTTGTCAATGTAGAGCAGGCGATAAAGATCCTAAGCCTAAAAAATGGAAATGAACGAGTTCCTGATTTTTTTGGCGTATAAAGCTCGTCCGCCAGAAAATTTTAAATATCTGACCCAGCTTTCATGGGTTTGAGCACAGAAAATCGAAAATTTCCGATTTTCCTCTTCATGCATGGTGCATGCACCCCCTGCCACACGCCGAAAGGCGGCTTGCAGGGTATAAACATAGACATAAGGATGTATTGTGTCGATTTTCAAAAAACCGCACATGGCTGTGAAAATATGAAAGCTACTGAGGTATGAGTGATGCTGATTAATACATACTGGTATTACTGATTATTACATAAAGGTAATTCCTGATTCAAAACTATGAAAAATAGTTTTCGTAAGGTCATGGTGGTTCTCTTGTAGGACTTGTTCCATTTGTACGAGCATTCTGGCTCAGTGAGGAAAGCAAAGGCAAACTACCTCACTCCTCATCTTACCTAGTAAGCCTCATTCACTCTCCTACACTTTTAATAGATGATAACAGAGGGGATGAGAATCCACTCTGCATATTGTATATGTTGATGAATATTTCAGTTATAGTCATGTTCTTCTTTAAATTAAGGAAACTTCTTTAAATTAAGGTTCTCTTAAATGCCTTTGTCCTTTGTTCTTTCAAATAAATAAACATAACTTATGCAGACATTGCGATAAAGTTTGATGGATATAGATAACAGAAGCGTAGATGCTTTTAGCGTACTTTTACCTTCATTAAAACTACCAGGTATTCCTTTTTATCTCACATTTACCGTACTCTACGGAAAAAAAAGGGGAATACGACCAAAGATTCCTTAAGAATGAGGCTAATTTCAAAATGACTCACGGCAAATACAAAATAATAATGCAGATCAATAACGCGAAAGGTATTGTACTTTCATTCTGCACGTTCGATAAAGTATCATAATTCAATTACGAAGAATTCTTCCGAAAGAATATGCCGCCTCAATGTCAGACTTATTCAAAATTCGCCTTTATAAAAAATTCAAAAGAGGAAAACCCTTTGCGAGAGGAACTGATTCCTTTGCCAAATTCCAGAAAAGATGAAAAAGAAAAATCCGTTCGGAAAAGAATTCTCTTGGCACAAAAAAGATGCAAACGACTTTGGCCCTTAAGCAAGCTTTGCTTCGAGCAAAAAGGCAATTTGTCACAAAAAATCATTTATGCGAACCACTTTCTCTTTTACTCGCCCCGGAACAATTTTCCTTCGCTCGAACGCGGCGGTACATATTCCCATTAGTCTCAGAAAATGAGGTTTTTTAAATTTCAACGCTTTCGAAAAACCTCGTTTCGTTTCATACTGCAGATGTGGTTCACCTTATTGAGGTAAGGTGAGCTGAAGATCTCACCACCACATCTATAATACCCTGCAGTCTGTTTCATGCTGAAACTTATGAAAATAAACCTCCATTTGTTAAATAAACTTAAAATTGATTCCCAAGGAGAAACGGGTATGAAAAGAGTCTGACAGGAACGGGACTCGAACCCGAATCTTCCACTTTCAGGGTGTCTACTCTAGCCAATTCTGCTATCGTGCCAGAAAAATTAGACAATCGGAGTTCGTAGGCAAGGGTGAGTGGTTTGTCTGACTTGACAGCATCGTTAACGGCCGAACGGTATGTCTAATTGTTCTGGCACGATGGCTCAATTGGTTGGAGAAGTCGCCCGTAGAGTAAAGCAAACATTGAAAATGAAGAAATATTACTAATGCACCGATCAGGGTGGATCAGGAAAATTATATTTCCGGAGAATCCACTCGGACTGTGCATTGAATTATTTTCGTGATCTTTCCGAGGAATATTTCGAGACAAAGAGACAAGAAAACATCGAATATAAATTCACAGTGTAATTAAATAATAGTTCCATGCAGTGATTAACATAAGTAATATCATCAATAGTAGAACATGAACAATTGGATCTGCAACTTAGCTGAATAATACAATTGCCAATAACTTGTTGGTCTTAACACAATATCTTCACAAATCTTCAGCGTCGATGTCTCTTCACGATGACTCACGGGTGCACTCACGTCCGTCGTCTCGAAGCGCCGAGCTCGAACTCTCGGGTCTCCTTTCCAGAGGCAATTAGGGGAAGTGTGGGAAACAAAAGAAAAACGGCGGTCAATAACCTTTCCTGAAGTAACTGGAACTGTCCGCAGCAGGAGCTAGTTCAATCCTCGATCGGGTATTCATGCTCGCTGGGTATAAAAGTAAGACACCAGAAGCGAGGCCTGCAAGGACGAAGGCCTGCAAGGGCGAAGGACTGGTGGTCGTAGGACTTTTTCTCGTAGGACTTTTTGTCGTAGGACTTTTTGTCGTAGACATTTTGTCAGCTACTTGTAAATTGGCGACTAAATCGGCACACTAATCCGCGTGGAACCAATGGCAAATTCTTCTTGTTACAAGCCAAAGTAACCTATTTCTAGTTTTTAACTATAAATCTAAATTAGTTATTAGTTCTTCTTCTCAATTTTGATGTCTTTCTCTTCTTACATTAGGGAACTTGAACATTTTTCTCGGTATAACTAAATTCAGTAAGCTTTTATTGCAATTAAATGTAATGATGATGATGGTTATAATAGTAATAATAATAAAACGACTATCTCAGAACAAGATTGAGTGAGTTCACCTACACCTAAACCTAGCAGTACAGTACAGCAGTACGTAAATGTGTATTTGATTTGAATTAATTCTATTGATGGCAGCAATATCCCACCAAACGAGTCAGTGAGGATCCTTTGTCATGGTTACAATATTTAATTATAACTTCCAAAAATAAATTGCAATTTTCTTGCGATTCTAAATATTTTGCAAACTCATAACAATCAATACATTACGAATCATCCCAAAATTGCCACACTCGTGTTACCTTGAAATCATTACCAGAAATAGAAACAACAGAAATACGAAGTAACTTAAAAATGAAAAATTTCCACACCCGACTATCCAGGAATTTTTTCCAAGAGAAACAAAGGAGGAAGATTATCATCGCATTAAATTTCTTTCTTGGGACAAAGAGGATCTTTTATATTCAAGCTTTAAAGTGTTCCCAGGGAGAATATTCGGTATCGCACACTCCATTAAATGGTGATTAATGACAGTCTCTATCCGTTGTTAAATGAAGTGATTTTTCTTGGAATCCCTTTCTGTGAGAGGAGGTAATGATATATATCTTTCTTTTATAGTACCCTTCCGGTGATCTTTATGCTAATGCGTCTCCTGAAGACCCTCCAGGGAAGGAAAATAAGAGCACAGACTGCTTCCTCAACTTTCTTTTGAGCGGTTTCCATTTTCTCTATTATAAGATAACACTTTTAATTCAAACCTCCCTTCACTTTGCCATTTTGCGAAGTGCAATCTGGAATATATAAACGTGAACCTTCGTGAAGTCACCTTGAAGATATTGAAATATTGAGACTTGAGAAAACGAATCACGAATTTTTTTACAAGCTAGTGAGCTTTTAATTTTCATGATAGAGTTCTGGTTTCTTCGGAGCTAAACCATCTCCCGGAAGCTGGAATATATCGCGAAAATTCACAAAAAAGTTTTGTGTATTAATTCCAAATTTTAGAGAATTTCAACGCATTCGGAGTTAGGAATGAATTCAAATGTAAAATTAGATAGATAAAAGTGTACAATTTTGCTGATGGCTATGAGTAAACAAAACGGAGAAATCTAATTCTAACTTACCTAACATGAAATGATACGTAAGTATGATTCAGATGTTATGCGTATGTTAAGAGTGTATTCTATGAAAGAGTAAGGCAATGATATATACGTAGGACACGTTATCTTGTTCGAGTTGAAATCTTAATTCCTAAATAGTAGTAATATTGTTAAAAGTGCTTCGATAGCTTAGGCCATTTCGCACGTAGGCCCCCACCGGGAATCGAACCCGGGACCGCTTTCACTGAATGCGAACGCGTTGCCCACTTGGCTATCGGGAGCCTTTTCTTAATTCTTTTCCATCATTTTTAGAACTACCATTATTTTAATTGTGTTATAATTGCTAAGCATATGAGACGCGGACGTTTCAAAGATTGGAAGAATGTTGGGTAACCTCAGAACGAATACAGAAAATTTTCATCTAAAACTTACACCCACTGCCCTTTCAAAATATGAAACCATTCTATTTTGGTACACCGAAAATGTCTGTCAAACCTTCACCTCCGCTTCTCCAAGCCTCCCGGAAGAAGCCAATGAAATCTGGAATACAGAAAAGAGGGAATCTTCTACGAGCGCAGCCACTCAGTGCACTGTTGCCGCAATTGGGCATAGGAGTGGGAAGGGTGAACCTCAAATCACCTCTCCCCTCAATCTTATGCACCACGAAATAAACCGTTCGATTTTTTATAGAAAGAGCTGTACGTATGATTCAGATTTGCTTGCCAACAGACGAAAAGTGAGTTACCACATACGTTCTCCACTAACTGACCGAGAGCGTAGGCGCATGTATAAAAACACATATATTCTATTCCCATTCAAAAATAATAAGTTAATTCCTACGTAATTATTTACTTTATTCGTTACCTTTGGATATTTCGCCAATATTCAAGCGTTTTTTAGCAAGCTTCTCGACTTATTACACATATTTTGAGCAGCGTCCGTCCCTTTCCACGTCCGTCTAAACTAAATCCTACGAATCTTTTCGTTTAGGATACACATTGCAAAAGGTTTCGGTCGACGAAGTTGGTTCATTCCAAACATTTGGCTTCGGTTGTTCTCTCCATTGCCTTGTTTCTAAAACTCACACAACATATTGGTAACCGATAGAATGTTTTCCTCGAAAGAAATTACAATATCTCCATACAGTTTGTCAAACCTCCGATAGGTCAGTGATGACCGCTACGTTTCGAGATGAAATAAAAAACAATTCCAGATTAACATGGACAAGATGTTGACAAAAATGTATCGTTAAATTTTTCAAGTTCGAGGATCTTTGGTATGAATATCAAAATCGACTAAATTATATTTACGGAAACATGGAAACTCGGCTAAAACCATGATTACCTCGAAAAAATCACTGCGAAAAGATGTGTTATAATGAGATTATAACATTCATATTAGACGAGCTCATCACATCTCTCCTCCGAAGATTTTAAGATTAGAATCAGGTTTTCATTTCATATACTGATCTGATATACTGTTCGAAATGTCTGTAACTGGACTCTTTCCTAATTTCACTATGGCTTGGTAAATCCACCCGAATTGTTTTTTTTTAAAGATTTTTCTCGTAACCCTTTAATCAAATTTTTCTATTCTGGACCTTAACTGATCCATCTCCGTTCATTCGGGTGAGATTTATCTTCTCGGAACAATTTTGTTTAGTTTCAATACCACACAATCGACTCTGGATTTACATATCTCAGTGTATCGATCACGAGAAATAGAATTCCTGAAGAATCTACGCTGACCTCTAAATAATTATGCGGAAGGATGCATTATTTTCCCAGGTAATACCTAGTCCCCTCTCTCAATATATCTCCTGGTGCTTTCATCTAAATACTCCGTAATATAGTTCCTCACAGGCATTCTTGTGCAACTTACTACATAATTGCAGCAATGACCAGATTTCGATGTAAATTATTTAGATATTTTGTTCTTATCATACAATGGGGCCAAATTCAGCGGTTGGATTGTCAATGAGTATCTTATCTTTTATTGTTATGTATATAGGTCTGCATGGTAGATTGGTAGAGAGTGATATAGAACAAAATTTAGAGAAGATAAATTGTGAACAAACAGTATTCTTCTGGTGATTCTATTAATTTCGTAATTTTTTATTCTTTCGTATTATTTTCTTGAGTTAGATTCTTCTTGGGAGACAATAATACGAAGACCGGTTAGCACTGATTATACTAAGAATGATAAAATAAATCGTTCTTATTTAAGCGAGGTTCAGACTAGGACCCAGTATTATTATGTATACTTTAAACTGCATGCAATTAAAGTTAGGGCCCGCTATTATAATACACTGTTGGAGATTATAGTCAATCTCCTATAAATATGATAGATTAACATGAAAATTATCTATAATCATCACTTTAATTCTACCGAAATTAAAATTTTAAATAAATTTGGCCCCTAAAGCTAACGTTAGTTAAAACCCAATTTAAGTATACATTATAATACCAGGCCTTAATGTGAAGCTAATAGTTGATATGAATTCTAATACATCATAAGAAATAAGAAATTTATTATAGTCGTCATTTTAACTCTATCAAATCATTATAATAGTGACTGAAAATCACTAATAAAAGTAAAATTTCATTAAAGTCCATTTTAAGTGCAGAAATGCCGTTACTAAAAGTTTCCTTTCCGTCTGGCTCATAAAATTAGTGACAAGAATTATGTAAGCGCGATTTCTGAAGATTTTGAAGTTTTTAACTATCGCGGATTTGCATACAATTTACCACTGAATGACTTGATGCAAAAGAATGAATTCCAACATCCAAGCATTTGAATGATTAAAGCACGTCGTGTGCAATCAGAATACGACGATCAGTAACTAAAAATAGATGAATATATATGGAGTATAATATGTTTTAGTTACTCAAACATAAACAAAATACTATATTATACAATTACATTACTTATTATTACACGATTCTCTTTATGTATAGTGACATCGATTTATAATATTTCGCTTCAAAATTATAGAATGAAAAACTTAACTCCAAAGATTATGTAAATGAAGCAGTCTCATTAATAAAGCCCAAGCTTCAAGATTCATATTTACATTTAATCTTTAAAATCCCCGACAAAGTTGCCAGACTAATCTACCTACACAAAATGGAGCGTTTTCTCCCTGATAATTGCGAACTGATAGTGAATTTCGCATAACATTCATCAAATCGATTAAATTTACGATAACAAAATGTCGATTTCCGGAATAACGTGAATAAAAAAACTAAATAATTAAAAAACTAACGCCATAATCTTCCGCAATAAAATCAAATTGAAAACCCGCACGACGATTTTATCTGACTAATAATAGAGATATGAAGTTAAACAAAATAGCTTAAAATCTTTTGTCCTTCGTAGCAAATCAGCTTCGGGTATATCGTGAATATATTTCAAAATATTTGCGTATCATCATCGCAGTAAAGTAGGATTTTATTTGCAGTGATTATGCATGCAGAACGGGCCTTCCCCGGCTCTGAGCTGTACAAAATATATTTACATTTCATCATCAAATTCCAAGGAAAATTTCCCGAGTTAATCTCTTCGAGACTGATTTTAATAACGGATTGAATATTAATAAATTTTCCTTAAAAGTTACTACATTAAGTTAAGTACGTTATACTACGTATAAGTTACTTTAACGGTGAAACACAGCAAGAGGCGTAACCAAGGGGATCAAGAGAATGGTTTTGGGGGTTCAAACCCAACCCCCAAGAGAACAGAGCCAGCAATAAACTGAAGCATTCGAGAGGATGGCCTCTCGGAATTATACCATACGAACACTGCTGGAGATTCGTAGGGCAGACATGTTAAAATAAATCAGTTCATATTTTCATTAGATTTTAGTCCCCTGAGTACAGCCTTTGCATTATTGTGAAATTAAATTTAGTATAAAAATATAGTGATAAGCACTGATTAAGTGACTACTAACATCACTTATATGTCACATTCGAAGTAATGTCTACCCCGTTAAGAGTCATGATCTATATTTTGAAATAATACCACTTAAGAGAACTGTAAACAACCGTTAAATAAGTCTAATGGAGAGATATTTTCCTGAGGTGGATATCCGTGCGGCTGGAAACCCACGGATAAACAGAAGCGATACAGGGAGACCTGGGTTCGAGTCCCAGTAATTACCAGTAATAATATTGTACAGACGATCTAATTATTTTTCGTTTTTCTCAAGTTTCTCACACTCAAGAGTCTACAATATTTCTGTAACACTCCGCTTTTCCGAATCTGCCCAAAATAGAGCTGATATATTAAGTATAGAGCGGAATATATTAAGTTCCTAATTCACGTACGATTTACAATGCTACTACATTACCCTCGCAGGCCAAATCAAAGTTATGCGACCCGAAAACCTTAATTTGTGCAACACTAGCGTAAAACCCTGACCTAAAACTCTTTCTTCAAGGAAAAAGAGGTCGAGGAGGGGGGGAAGATGCTTGGGGTTTTCCTTCCACCGGCCGGTCTTTACCACGTTAACCTCACTTTTCAACCACGCAGAAAGACTCCCAGTTCAAGGTAAAATGGGGCATATTTCGTGGAGGTCGTTGCTATCGACATGAAGCCATATCGTGAGATATATTCTCTCAGCAAGAAAATGGAACCACTCCCTTTGTGAAAAATAAGAAATATATCTTTTGCGCATCCAACGCGTGAGAGCCGCACACAAAGGACCGCCGAAAACATCGGAGGAAAGTGCCCGAAAAGCCGGACCCCTGCATGATAAAAAGACCCGCTGGAGTTGGAGGTAAAGCCAAAAGGCGAAGAATGATACGCGTCAGGGCGTGTGTCGGGGGTTTTCAAGGGGAACCTTAGCAACGCTCTATGAGGAAGATGAATTCGCATACTTGCTATGTAGATTCCCCCTAACTTCTGACGCGGGAAGAAATTTCTTTGAAAGACACTTTTCTTTTTCAGGTGAGATCTTTCGAGGAGAGACTTTTTCGAATCTCCTGGGCTGAATCCCAGTCTTGGAAAATATGCGTACTGGTCGCAAAAATTTTCGGAACGAAATGTTCGGAATTCCTTCCAATTTTTTCCATCTTTGAGTGCCAATAAATTTTAAACCTTTACGGAGCTGGGTGACCATTACCAAGAAAGAGTTTCTAGTCGGAATATTTCTGGTTTTCTTTATTTAAATGACGCAATGAACCATGCAATCCTACTAAACAACTCATGATATACAATATCATAAACGTATTTGTAAAAATTAAAGCAAAAGGTTTTCAAATTTTGCAATAAATAGTGAATATTCGACAAGTGGTTGGGTGGTACCGAAAAAGTTTTTCGCGAACGCCCATGCACGCAAAACGAGAAAAATAGTGGTAATCTCTCCATTTTGCTGCATGCTATGTGAACACGAGGCAAACCATTATCCCCACAGGTTGGTAATATGACGTAAGGGCATTCTAAGCCTGCTATTCCAAGGATTATTATTTTGAAAGAATCAAATGGTTCTTTGAAAACAGACAGTACCTTATATCTAATCTGCACCTTTGAAGAAGAAGAAATTAAGAATAGAAACGTATACATCGTATTCAAATGAAAGTAAACAACCGGAATTGGTCGATTTACCCGTAGTTTTGTACCACTGCCAGACGGAACAAAAATCCCCTACCTTAAACCACAAGTTATTAAAAACGGGAGGGTGGATAAATTGTGACATTTGCATTTGTGCTGGTGAATTTGAACCAATATTTTTTCGTCATCAGAATGATACAGGTCTTCATACTTTACGTTTTGTATAGTATTGTTTAAACTGCTTCAACAGTTGAGGTTATTTTGTACACGAGCCGCCATCGGGAATCAAACCCGGGGCTGCTTTCAACAAAGTCGAATGTGCAACCCATTTGGCTATCCAGGAACCCTACTTTATGTCTATGTCCATGTGACTACACTGCAAGCCGCCTTTCGGTGTGTGGCAGGGGATGCAAGCACCATGACTCTATTTCTTCAATAGATTATTTTCGCGTATCGTTCGCGGAAAAAAATAAGTTCTTGACTTGATTGGTTCTAGCATATATTTCCTTAATCATTCTTGCAGTATCGGAACAGCCTATGTAGCATGGTGAACGAATTATATCGGCTACATTTTACTTTACATTTTCTCTCATATATCTGACAAGGCGTTTTTCCTTAAATAGCGGAAGTGCCAGTTTAAGGATTCTCATTAATTATTAGAAAAATTTGATTGAAGACTTTTCATTTCGGAGACTCATTTAATTTTTAGTCACAGTAGCACGATGACCAAGTCATGAATTTTACGACATAATCCTTCTTCACCCTAGCGTTGAAATTAATGTACAATGGAAAAAATAAATTATTATGATGATGATGACTTTATTCGGTGAATTTTAGTCTAAGAGATCACTCTTACAATGAACCGTATCAAGTCACGAACAACCATGCCCTAGCAAGTATTCGAACCCGGGATCCCGGTGTTGCTTGGCTCTAACACTCGCCACTACGCCGCCTAGATTATAAGTCATAGATTCATATTCTTATCGTCGACTGAGGATTTCGGCTCCAAATTAAGAAAACTTTGATTGGCAAATTTTCGTTTTCAATGACCTGTTCCATTGATATACGTTAGATGAGAGATGTTTGTCTCTCGTTTGTACAAATAGGACTATTATATTTAACCCCATCTCTATATTCCCAGTTGAGAATCGACGGGCGCTTCAGTTAGACTTATATATAAAGTAGAAAGTTTGCATGTTTGTGTGTGTACGTTCGCATACAACTTGAGATTCAGATGTCGCAAAACTTTCAAGATGTTAAATGTCTTCCCCGGAGAGATAATAGGCAACTTTTTATTCATATAACTGCCTCCGGTTCGACTCCAGACGTTTAAAACTGTCTTGATAAGAACTGCATGTAAAACTCACTTTTATCGCTTGCAGGGTTTATTTTATTCGCTAAATTAAATCAGAAATAATAGCCGTGCGAAATCGAGAGAAACGCCAACATGAAGAAAAATTAAATGAACATTCTAATTTTGGTCGTGGAAAATTGCTTTCGGTTCTAAATTGCATCAATTTTCATAAAATACGCGAAGACTTGGTGAAATTTTGTGTTTGTAAACAACCGGCCCCCCTGACGACCAAGCCAATTCCTGAATCCGAGCTCAACCATTTTAGTTCATTTTATCGCTTGCAGGGTTTCTTTCTTTTGCAAATTAAATGAGAAAGAATTGTCGCGTGTAAACGAGACAAGCACCAATGTGGTGTATAATTAAAATCATGCTGTTTTCCTGGACATTATACTAGGTTGTTCAACAAGTCTTTTCGTTCGATAAGAGAAACACGATTTAATGGTTTACAATAAATTTTATTACTTAATATAATCTTCCTGAACTTCAATACACCTGTTCTAGTGATCTTCTAATTTATGGATTCCATCCCTGAAGTCCGGAAGACTGTCGAAATACGCATCTACGGCTTCTATTACCTCTTCATTTGATGAATAACGTTTTCCACGCATGAATTTTTTGAGATGTGAGAATAGCAAGAAGTCAGAGGGAGTTAAATCTGGCGAATAGGGTGGATGTTGCAACGATTCCTACTTTAATTTACTGATTTTCGTGATGGTTTTTGAGTTTTGTGAGAGGGTGCGTTGTTTTGATGAAAAATGATTTCTTTCTTCTGTAAACCGGGCCTTTTCTCGCGATTTTTTATATCCAGCTGGTCCAAAAGGTTACAATAATAATCCGAATTTATTGTTTTACCAGTTTGGAGGTAATCCACGAACAACATTCCTTTTGCATCCCAAAAAACTGATGCTAACACCTTTTTTGGTCGATTTCTGGACCTTAACTCGCTTCGAAGCCGAAGTACCGGGTTTACACCACTCTTTAGCCTCTTGTTTTGATTCAGGGTCATGGTGGTAGACCCAAGTGATGAAACCACGCGCGAAGTCCTTTTTATTCTTTCCAAAACTCTCCAAATGTTGCTGATAAAGTCGCATTCGAATGTGCTTTTGCGCCACTGTTAGCGAATGCTGCACCCATTGTGCACACACTGTTAGCGAATGCGGAACTCATTTTGCAAACAGCTTTCTCAAACGCAAAACTTCAGCCAAAATATTGCTCACACTGCCTAAAGAGGTGCTTAGGGCTTCTACTAAATCTCTTTTGGTTAATCGACGATCTTCCAAAACCATACCCTGTATTTTGCTACGATTTCTGGTGTTGATGTACTTTTTGGCCGTCCTTCTCGTGGATCATCTTCAAGACTTGTACGACCACGTTTAAATTCAGCAACCCATCTTCCTACTGTTCTAATTGAAGGTGAAGAGCCTTTCTACACATTTAACAATTGTTCATGAATTTGTTTTGGTGCTGCACCTTCCAAAAATAAGAATTTTATCATTGCACGATTCAATTTTTGTACTGCGCAACAAATAACCGTCTCGTAAAAAACTAACACTATAGAGACGATTATCTAAATATTTATTCTCCGGGTCTATCTTTTCCGGCAAACACTCAAAGCACACTAAAACACCTTGTAACATGTTGACATGAAGGACCCCTATCAGGCGAATATAAGGAAAGGTTAGGGTTTATAAGGCTGCAGTTCACTATCACCTTCCGCAAACATAGGCGACGCCTAGCGTCCAAATCTCCAACTAAAGGCCCTGAGCGTCGCTTCGCCAAAATCACAACAACGGGGACACCCACGCTAGGTCCGCCCACGCCGCCTCCGACGGCTTTACGTCCTCTGGTTGATGCAAGATTAAATGGGAACACTCAGGGCGATGACTCTTCAATCTGCCGAGAAACATCTGCTTTGCTTCGCACGTGACCTGTTCCATTTTTCAAGCAACGAGATTTTTATTTACATCAGAGTTGCTAGGAAACGGTCTATTAACAGCGTAAAGAGGTATATCTCTTTAAACAGATCATGTTAGTCGATGGCTCTCTATCTAGAGATCTTTAAGGGATTAAAGAGAGATGCTACTAGAAAACTACAAGATAAACAACAATGTCGAAGTTTAAATGATGGTTATCATTTTTGGAGGAACTTATGTATATCAGTTCGATATCTATCTTTCCGTATAAAATTGTGTTAAAAAAATTTGAAACTTTTTAAGCATTGACGACAGAAAATAAGAGCATAATATATGAGACGAACGCTTTAGAAATAGCCATTCCGAAAAAAGATTGGGTTTAAAACAAATTTATTGTTTACTCGTATCTCTAGAGCAAAGAAGAATTAAACTGAGGCTCAATTCACTCATTAAAATAATAATGTTAATTTCGATGAGGGTATACTACCATATTACAAATATCAACCCGTTTCTGTCTTAGAGAGGGACAACATCGTCCTATATTGGGATGGACCAGTCTTAACCGACAGAACTGTAGATTATCACGCACCAGATATCTTACAAATTGATAATACCTATAAATATGCAATGATAACCGACATAGCAGTGCTTTTGTCCCATAACATCAGGGACCAAAGATAAGAAGGGACAAATATGAAGAGCTTGCATGGCAGATAAAAAAATAACTGGAAATCAACGTTCAGATTGTCCCTTTGGTAATTTCTGCAGAAAGGTTGGTGTCGAACTTGGTTTGAAGAGAAATATCGTGAACATCGCACAAAAAGCAGTCCTACTGCAAAATTGTAGAATTATGCATAAGTTTCTCAATTAAACGAGAAAATGAAGAGTCGCATGGGTTAGAGTGAATTCCCTCTTCATGTTGACAAAGACTGTTCATTCCATCATCTGGATAGGTGAAATGGTTCCAGCGGAAACGCTAAGTATGTACAACAACAACAACAATAATAATAATAATAACAGTAATCATAATAATACGGCTTTATTCTAAGGATATTGAAACTACAAAGTCTCTTCCCACATCTAACCCTCCGTCATATGTAGTTTAAAAGAGCTAGTATTAGCTATACTAGTTGAATAAGTGCAAGAAGAAAACTACTTTGTGGGTTTAAAAACCTAAGTTTGCTCTCATGAAAAAATACACCACAGCAAGAAAACACCCGTAAGAAGGGGTGTGAAAAACCAGCGAAACCAATTATGGATGATTGAATGGATTTTAAGGAAAACGCTAAACTGGTCAAACAGATACAGCGAGAGAAATCTAAGAGTTATATGCCACAACTATTCGTTCTAGGAGTTCATTATTTCCGAAAACACCACCCTACCGAAAAGAGCCTCCTTGGATACATAAATAAATGTATTTATGATTATTATATATGATTATTAATGGATATAATAAACTTATGGGTTCTGTAATCAACTGTTTCGAAATGAATCGGCGTGACGTATGTGTATCTAATAACTAAGTTAAGAAATATCCAACTTTTACTCCATTTTATTATTATAGAGTAATAGCCGGCGCTTAGCGAAAAAATCCGAAAACCTCAATGCGCATGCGCGAAACATAACGGTGTCCTGACCTGACTCGCACGCCCGTCTATGCATGGTGTTTTAGTCGTCGATAAGAAGTGAGTCTACGATGTACGCCATGCTAAACCCCTCTATTATATATCAATCTAGACCGAAAATGGTTGGTTAACGGAGCGAAACACTTGTATCCGTCTCTCTAACTTGTCTAGAGCTCAATTCCTTTCAAATCATTCCATATATTTCATGGTACTGACAATATGAACAATTTACAAAAAAGTGACAGTAAAAAACGCCCTCATAAATTTACATACATATTCAATTTCCTTCTGAGAAAAACGTGAGCAAAATCAATGCGAAGCAACAGTAGGGAAAAATACCAAATCGCACCGTAACGCATGCAAAGATATACCATCGATCTCTTAAAAAGAAGACTCTTTTAAGAGAAGAGAAAGAAATTTCTGGTGAATGAAATTCATGGCGAGAAAATGTATGTAAATAACTAATGTTATGGAAAGTCATCCAGAGCAGTATGCAACTACGCTTAAATACGTAAAGAAGGGGAAATAAACCATTAGTTAGAAGAAAACTTATGTCAGCGACACGCTGATGGTATGCATGGCTTCCTGTCATATCAAATTCATTCGTTTTTGATGCTAAATTCATTAACTCAGCGTCATATCTGGATATATAACACGCAGTAGGTTCCTCAAACAATTTGAAACATGAATAGAGGAGCATAGATTTAACCTAGCACTAGCTGTAATTTGAAAATGTTTCCAGCTATTTTAAATCTTTATTATTGAGTACGATATAAATATTACTATACTTTAAATATTACTATTGAGTACGATATAATGAAATGAAAATTTTGCCTCATGATATGAATCTGTCAGATGAAAATTAAAGACGATACATCTGTCCAAACTCATTTTTGGGTCATTAAGTACAATGCTTTCTTATATTGCCACGAAGTAGCTAATCTTAATAAGCAAAACATTAACCACTCACATTTTCTAATCAAGCCCCCACATTGATTCATAATTTGGTAACTGCAAAATGTTCCCTTCGTATATTTTTATCACCGCATCTCACATGATGTGAATCACATCTTTGTATCCTTCGTCCGCATATATGAATAACGAGTACATAACAGAACATTAATGTTCTATAACGAACCGTTGCCACCGGGTCTCACAACCTAATCGCGACGGTTAATTCTTAAATAATTAAAAAAATAATAATAATTAAATCCTACCATTTAAAAAGGGAACAGGCTGCCAAAGATCTATTCCCAACAAGTATAACATAATACTCGTATGAACTTCTTCGCAATTTTATGATTTATTTATTTTTTAAACAAATATCACAAACACATCTTACTGTGATTATAATGTACATACCATTAACTTGATTTAAATCTCTTTCATGTAAAACTTTCAATGACGAAGAATACCTACTTATTTTTTTAAATATACTTTATACGTTATACTACGTAAGTAGTTCAAAATCTGTAGACGATTATGTACATTCACATATTTCTATGAATATTCATTCGTAATATTTATTCATATATATCTATATAAGCGCCTTCAAGAACATCTTCTGAACTTCAGCATCACTTTCATCGAAACGCAACACGCTCGTAGGGAAATTCTTGTAAGAAATGGCACTATTTTGCTTACTTGCATAATGGTAGAATCACAAAGATGATCACAGTACGATTATACAAAATCAGTGGAATGACTATAAATGTAGTCGACGCAGTTGAATATCTTGGAATCACTCGTACGAATAGATTAAACTGGAGCACACGTATCCGAAAAATAAAAGTTCGGTTTTATAGAGCGCGTTGTAGGTAGATTACGATGAAAAGGTTAGTGAGTGATATTATTTCACATTGGTCAAACTACATTTGGAATATGCGGCGAGTATTTGGGATCCAGCGGATGAAACATGTACCCGCGAACTCGAGAAAGTGCAGTGCAAGAGGATACGATTTCTTAAAGATGTTACGATGAAAATGCAACCGTAATGCAAATGCTCTCACACGCAGGTTGGGAAAGAAAGGAGAATAGATCGCAACCTAGAGAATTAGGATTCGATTGTTTGACAACGTCAGAGAAAGTACATTTGCAGTAATCGCTATTATGTGACCCCCTGCTACTTCGGCAGGGGTAAAACGTGAACGTAAAATAGATTAGAAATAGATTTGAGGACAAGTCGTGTTAGGGACTCCATTCTTGAGTTCAGTTGAGGGACTCACTCTCAACTATTAAGTTGAAAAAGCAACTCGAACGCGAGTTTACACCTCCTACCACACACCGAAAGGTGATTTGCAACGTTTTATGCAGATTTAGATTATATTACCAAGATTTCAAGTTACAGTGTTTAGACAATTTTGTCTTCATCAGCGACGACAAAGGTGAAGTTAATAATAGCAGATTCAATAAGAACGCAATGCTAATAACAGATCTGGTCTTATATAAACGACAAAAAGTTTAATTTTAATTTTCTCAACCTTCTGTTTTCCTTCAGATGCTCTCATTAATGTGTGGTTACACATAGTTTCGCGTGCTACATTCAAATTCATTTTTTACTACTTTGTTGCTTTTTCCAGACGTATTTTTGTTGCACGTCATTAACAAACACTGTCATCAGTTAGAGGTTTAAAAACACTCCGTAAGCCGTCTTTCTGCAAGCAGAACTCGCGCTCAGAGACAAACGGGAAGCTCCGGAATGCCGATTTCTTGGGAGGCCCAATGATCATTTCGGAGACAAAGCCTCCATCCTCAAGGGGTCTCCACAAAGGACTTCTTACACTGCCATCAGTGTTAAAATTGTCTCTAGCGATACAATCTACTAGTCACATTATAATTCAACGTTGGAGTTTTAAATCATACTTTCGTATAAGATGACGAAACACGCTTTATTGCCGGATCTAAAACCTCTGACTCCTGACCTAAAAAATCCTTCGAACTTCAAAGCAACATTCAGAAAGAAGAAAACTTTTAGACTTCTATGCATCAATAAGGCAGTACTCATTAAATGAAATGCCTCAACAAATATGACCTCCAAAGATTTGTTTTCCAGCCGCTTCTTCGCAGAAAACAAATACTAGATAGACGGAGGTAAATAGGAATATATTTTTAAATATAACCCTCGACTTTATGCGATAATAAGAGTCCTGCGAGAATATTCCGCTCGGGTTTCTCCAAAAAAATCGCCACTCTTTCACGACGAATGGGAAACAATTCTTTCCCCATTTTGCACGTATACCTCAAAGTTTTGCGCATTCGCAAAAAATAAAAGCGGAGAAAGATAAGTGGAACTCCGATCCAATTAATTTCAAACGTTTTCCACCTTTCTCTCAAGTAGCAACGGAAATCCATTCCCAGAAGAACACTACGTAACTCAAAACCGAGTCCGCCTGGAAAATGCTGAAAGCGGGTCATTCGCTGAAATGATAAGTGCTTCCATCTGAAGGACATTTTGTGCAAGGACGGCCCATTATGCGTTTATTTTTTAAGGGACGGAAAAAATTACACGGGGTACACTCAAAATGTAGCAGATGGAATACGTTAAGCCCGAAATATTGAACGCTAAATTTAGAGGCAAAAATAAATTTTCAGTAACTAACGAAACATAACAATAATATTTACATTATTATGATGTAATATACATTACACTATTACATCATAATAGACTATTGCATTATTATATACATTATTAGCATAATCATTATTAAATTTTCAGTTACTATTGAAATATACGTACATATATTCACATGAGAGAAAAATTTCTGTACCAAGGTTCAGTTGATGCCTATATACAATAAATTCAACTGACTGAAGAGTTACTTCGAAGTGTTCCATAACGGTAGAAAGCATAAAAAAAACAAGAACCTCTTTCCTAAGAAAACTAGATCCTATTTAATATAAAAAAACACTGCAAATCCCAAACACGAACCAAAACAAAAAGGCACGACTAGTTTCGATGCATAATCGTTATCTTTTTGGTCAATGTGTTGTATTTTGCGGTGTTTTAAGTTAAATAGGATCTAGTTTCCAGAGAAAAATGGTTTCAGTATCTTATTTTTCCTAATGGTCATATATTTTTATAAAGTAATCATGTACTTGCTAATTCAATACCCATACATTTCTCTGGGCACCGTCTCTGCCCCTATCAGAGTCTTTGACGTATTTCATATCATTTCTTTGTCATATTGTCTGATTCATTTACATAATTGGAATAACTTTCATTCTTCTGTGTTTAATTGTTACTAAATTTTACTATGTCACTTCTTTTTATTTCTCTTTGTTTACCTGCGTACAGTTTTCTAACATCTTCTTATTGATAACGATCGGTCGTTAAGGTATGATTCTGTGTATAATATCTATCACACAAACAAATATACAAATGGAAATGTATTTTAACGTAATTTTGCTGTAATGTAGACACAATAACAATAAAACAATTGCGATACGATTGGCTTAAGCACAGAAATGTTACGATTTCGCTAGCGTATTCTGTTTACAATATCTTTCACACAAACAAATATATAAATGGAAATATGCATTCGTAATATTGCTATAATATAGACATGACAACAGGAAAACGATAACTACGACACGACCGGTAAGAGCACAGAAATGCTGCCTTCCTTAGTATAAAGTGTATGACAGCATTTTAGTAACCGAGTAGGAATAAGTAACCTTTTAATAACTAACAGTATTTTATCATACTCAGTTTTAATTGGTACTTGTTTTTCACGAGGAATACCATTGCCAGTTATATAAATTTTACTGAAAATCATATAACAGGGTTTTCATATCGCTAAATTAAATAACACACCATTTTTTTGTAAATTTAAGCGGCTTAATTTTCTTAAAATGTTTGCGGGTCAGAGTNTTGGCTTTAAATTTTTAAAATGCATTAATGATTCTGCATATTATTAATTCTATAGTAGGATTACATGGTACATTCCATCATTTATTTGAAGAAAACAGAAACATTGCCTCTCTCCTTCTTGGTCAATCGAATTTTCGTTTCAAAATTAGCAGACGTTTACGATATTGTCCGAATTGCTAGTGCAGATTGAAAGACAATCATTGCAAACGCTGCTGGTTAACACATGGCCTAATTACAAATTAATAAATTTCATATGCTCAATTAAAAAAATCCATAAATGAGAGCTGTTATTACGGTGTAAATCCACCAAATATATAATTACTAGTAGACGCCCCCGTCAAGCATGACGGAACTTAATTTAGTTACAAAATTAATCTATCATAGTACATATCATATAACTGGTATTCCTGTATCTTACCTAGTTAAATTAAGAGTCCTAAAATGGACGTGAGATGGCAGCATATGTGCCTTGTGTTATTTAATAAAAAACAGCCAACTCCAACGCGAATTAACCCATACAACAAATACATAACGGATAAATTTTAGCTAACAAAAAATTGGCGGGGGTCGGCTGTTTTATTTTAATAACGCAGATCAATGTGGTCCCATCTATACGTCAATTTATGGATTATGAATTCAACGTGCTAAAATACAGGATTTTTTGTTAATTCACTTACGATTCAAAGTACAACTATGCTTTTGAAAAATCCTCATCCGAACTGGAAGAAGTACAAGAACAAATCCTTTGCGTTTTAATAAATAACATTGCTGTTGCATTGACAATATAAAAAATAAAGGTAACGATTCTCAAACCTCACTACTCTTTCCTCGAAAGAAAAAGCAATGCTTAAATTTTTAAATTGGAACTTAAATTTAATCAAACGCAAATATAATACGTAAAAATCACCCGAAATTATAATCTCGCTTCAGGACCCACTGTTTGGAATAAATTTATTCGCAAAACGTGCATAAAACTTCCCATTTAAAATGCCGTTTCCAAGGTAAACAACGAGTTTCGGGAAAAGGTCGCATAACCGCCGAGGCGCTGAGATCGTGCAAACCCAAACAGCACTTCTCGAAGATGGTAGTGGGTTTATCGCCGAATTGCAGTACTCCCAAAGCGATGCCGAAGTAACCAAGTTTGTAAAAACATCCAATATGGAGCTTCCGCGAATAATTCCTCTTACAAGAATCGAAATCCAATTTACGTCGGAGGACAAAAATCTGGCGCAACAAGGTGATGGCAGAATGAGATCAAGCGCTCATTCATCCCCATTTTATTGGTTCGATCTTCCTGACCTTTTTCAAAGAATTTCTCGTATCTGTTTCAGTAGCTGCTCTAACTACAACAGGAATGTATGCAATCGAGCAGAAAAATGCAGTCGAGACTTAATTTACTGTGAAACTTAACCGATGGTAACTTCGACAACAAATATGTTATCACGTTTTTCTTGATCATGCATTATAATGCTACTTTAAACTAAAAAATTACTATGCCGCGTCCTAAAAATAGTGGTTACAATACCTGCCCGAAAAGTGAGAGACCTGGGTTCGAGTCCCAGTAAGGCCTCTATTTTTCACATCCGCTAATCGTTGGGTTTATGGCGAATTTATCTGCGAGTAAATCTTTCCTTAAGGACTAGGACTTGAATCCTAGAATCCTCTAGAATTTACTGCAGTCCCATTACATTCCATTAAAATGCCCGACGTCTCAATTACGACAAAGAAAACCTATTGTAATCATAAAATCTTGCAGTAAGATGTATACACCGAGGGACTAAAAATTTTCCATTTTTATACTTCTGGTATGTATGTACTACATATAGATGATTCAAGTAATCGAAAAATAATAATTGCTACATTTTAATTAAACAATTCTTACATTCTATTATAATAATGGAAATAATAATAACAATAACGATAACAATAGTTACAATAATTATAACAATAATAATGACAATAACAATAACAATGATAGCAATAATAATAACCTACATTTAACTCAAAACGTCTGTAATTCTGGATACCTTCTCCATTACAAGAAATTTTCTTAGCTATTAATTGATAGGAATAATAATCACAACTCGTTAACGAAAAATACACAGGGACATGTTACTTGGTTAAGACCAGTCACAAATTCAGAACCAATACCAGGAAAAGGGAGTGTAAAGTTACAATAATAATAATTTCTTCGATGGAAATTAGAAGACCCCAGTAATAAGCATTTTAATAATTATTATAATTTACGAACACGTAACCGTAAAAATCAAATTAGCAGGGACTCGAACCCTGAACTTTAAGGTTACAGCGCTAGCAAGCTAATCACTTCCACTCCAGTGGTTATTGAAGTTTTATAAATGACGATTATTTCAATTTATTTCGAGCAAAGAAAATTAACTCTGATGCTACCTTGATGTGAATTCAACATGGCGGACTTCCTTAACGACCTGCAGCTGACCTTGGGACGATTTAAAAAAAATAAAACGCAACCTAATTTCAACAAGAATTGTATATTTATTAATGTCCGGTTTCAAAGTAGTGCGATTCCTGTTACAAATGTTAGGCGAATCCGAATAATTAAATTCAATTTACGCGTAATAGCATCGAACCAAGTATCAATTTGGAAGCGGTCAACCTTGAATATAAATTATAAATACGAATCCTATTCGCGTGCCGAATTATAGGTATTTATTGGGAGTGGCCCAAAAATATTTTTATTATTTTTTTAATCCGCCCTCTGTATTTTAAATAGGCAAAATTTGAACCGTCCTAAGATCGAAGGATCCCGATGTGATCCCGGGATCACATCGGGAGATATCCATTCCAATTACGTTTCAAAAGCACCTCCAGTAACTTTTCCTTTCAAGGCAAAATCATTTCGCGAAGTACCTCAAATAGGATTTGAGTTTCCTATTTATTTCGTACGGAATAATGTTTAATCCTCCCTGGAATCAGACCATGGATCAATTTATATGCAGTCAACGTATATTATAAAACGCAACCATGAACCCTATTCACATGCCGAGTTGTATATATGTATCCGGAAAGTGACCCAAAAAAATATTGGAAAACCGCCTTGTGTATTTCCAATGGGCGAAATTTGAACTGTCCTTGCTTCAGATTCAGGGTCATTCTGGGATGTCTTTAAATCGTGCGTTATAGAACCACCTATTTTAATGATATTTTGAATTTCAAGTCTCTATTGTGACGGGAAGTGCCCAAACAAATGTCCAAAAATCTGCGTAACAATTCTTACGAAGTAAATACCTTCAAGGATCGAACCCATGATACCCAGGATCGATATCTCCTTTTTCCTGGGGTGTGATGGTCGGTGCCTTTAGGGTAGAATTCGCCGGGTCATTTTTAAACCATGCAAAATGTTTAAAGCAGCGACAGAAGTGTCACTCGCAGTTATTAATGATATCGATGNACTAACAGAACATAGAAAATATCTGTTTGCAAGTTGGTATCTCGTCTGTTTAAACCTTATTGTTATGTTGCCCTCCTTTAAAATTACAGTTTTTAAACGTAGAAAACGGGTAAGGGTGAGCTAGCGCAAGATGGTGCGCACCCAGGAAAAATCCCAAGGAAGACTTGAAAAAACCCGGGGAGACCCGGGTTCGACCCGGTCCCGTCAGACTTTTTTCAAGTCCATTCTTCCTTGGGATTTTTACAGATATATTGATATAAAATAAATTGAAATATCGATGGAGAATGTTGAATAATTGCGAAATGAGTTGGAATAAGTTTAATCGCCCGTGAATAACAACTGAATATTATCAAATGCAAAAATTTCACATAAGAATAATGAGCAGCAGATCAAGGTCATGGAATTCTCTTTTCGCGTGATATTATTTCGCTAATTTAGTTTAACCACGCGGTGTAGACTCAATGACGAGTGATTGAATCTATGAACGTGCTTGAAATTGCAGATCGCAAATTTAACATGCTTCGAAACACGACTCGTCATCGCGTGAAAACTAACGAAGTGGAGGATGTCATTTGCATCCATTGGCATTGCAATATTCCGCGACTTTACACCTGAAACGATTCCATTTTATACCTCATGAATGGCCATGAATAACTATTGTTAAGATCGCCGTTTAACAACTGAAAATAATAACTTTGGTATTGTCCATAACAAATCAAGTTCAAAACACTCTTCGGTATAGTCCGCAATATATACTGCCATTTATTTCATATGCTCAATTAAAAAAAATCCATAAATGAGAGCTGTTATTACGGTGTAAATCCACCAAATATATAATTACTAGTAAACGCCCCCGTCAAGCATGACGGAACTTAATTTAGTTACAAAATTAATCTATCATAGTACATATCTGGTCCTCCTAAGCACAAAAAAATTCCGTCGTAAGATCATGATCACTGAATATATTTCTTACCATTATTTATAATATTTCTTCTACTGTTTTCAAGTCATAAAAGGCAATTTTACGTACATTTCTTATAGAAAAATATAAGAACTGGTTATCCCCGTTTACGTATATAGGATCATTCATGAAATCANAAAACAGTAATACTCAGTTAAGGGAATTAAAACATTATGTTAAATGCTGTCGCTGTGCACATTAATGTTAACAAAGCTATCCTTATCAACTACTTACTGCGAAAATTCTCGACTTCCCCTACGATTTCTGTTAAATAATTGCCTCAAAAACGTTTTTCTGCAAAATAAATAATGCTATCGGAAAGAAAATAATTTGAGGCAGAGTTGGATGTTAAAAATTCCGTGTTTCTTATATTAGAGAACTTAAGGCACGCTTTCAAACAGAACAGGAAAAAATTCCAGAATTTCTTTGAAATGTAACATTTCCGTTTTTTATGCAATTATGGCAGTAAAGATCCAAAACTTAAACACACAGTAAAATCCGGCAGCAATTCCATTCAATACTGAAAAAAATTCAAACAATTTTGACTTACTTTATACTTTTACGCAAATGTCGCAACAGCGCTCGAATATCTCCCGTTTAAAATGCACGGGCCAATGCATTTTAAATGGTGTCTTCATGATGGTGAATCTAGTATAGGAACTAATAAATGAAATAAAGAATTTTAATTATTGAGACGACTCTTTCCATCATAATTGGATTACTAGTTGAAAAAAAAAAACTGCAGCCCATTATTTCCTTTACGATTCTTTTATTTATAGGCCCATCACTACCTTTATATACCATAATCTTAACCTAGTTGTAAGTATTAGATTTTATTTATCAACTTGACTGCCCATTATTTTGTACCTAGAATTTGTACCAATTATCTTTATTCTCTGTTTGCTGGATTATTTAGATTTATTAATTTATTTTTCTAGATTTGAGATAATTGTAGTCAATTTACTCAATCGATTCAATTATGTTACAGCACCAAGCACCAGAATTCCCTTTTAGCCACTAAGAAGTAGAAAAAGTTATTTAAGGGTGAAGAAGCAAGATTTGGAAAAAGTTTGAGAACAACTATTGGAATGTAAGACAACAATATTTAAAAGATAAAAAATTGAGAAAAAACCGCAAAATGGAGTACGGCTGCAACAATAATAAGCATAATTCTTCTAACTTTCGGTGGAATCATGTGCCTTAATATTCCCTATTCAACAACACTTCCATTATTTCTTACAATAACCTCAATGCGTTAAATGAGGCTCGCTTTCTTTGCGCGCTGAAAGCCACGTGTTAGCCAACCGAGGCCAGCTAAGGAATAACAAAAGAAGGTAAAAACTGTCATGGCAACGGAGCGCTGTTGGATTCGCCCTCAGAATAGAAAGATAAAGCGGAGAGATTTGGGTAATTAAAGCCAACGGACTAATTGGATGGGAAAATGCCTGGTTTTTCTAGTCCGCTGGAGGACTTTGGAGAGGGGGACACTTGGATCCTAATTACCCCACACTGACCTGCTTTGATAACGCCGCAAGATAATAAGGACATGCCACAGAAGCAGAATATACAAATATACATAAACCGCCGTTTGTATAAACGTATTTCTGCCTATTCATTAAGAGAGATCTTAAGTTCACAATCCCAAGAGAATCGGAAAAGCAGAGCCCAATCAGTAAGTCGAAAACTCTGCTGTCTCTAAATAAACGGTTGATATTCGGAAAGATTTCCTGCTGCGCAGAATTCAACAAGTTCTATTCAAAAGAATATTTACCTGATACATTAGCTACAAAAAAAATAGAAATCGTTCCTCGATGCAGAAGAAAACTGCGGAACTTCTATTTTGATCTGGTTTTGAGTTGTTTTTTCATCAGTTTCGTTGGTTTACAAACCAAAGATTGGCTTGTTGTAGCTCTCTGGCCGTGCCGTCCCCACCCAACTGTTTAATTCCATATCAATTCCAAACCTCAACGCTATATAATCATTATCTTTCTCTCATTATATTCTTCCGCTGTAATTCCTCCCTTTCAGCATATATAGAGAAATATCAAGCGACGAAGATAATTTTTCTCTATCAAACGGTTTTGTTCATATTCAAATTTAGTGCAAAAATCGACAACTAGATTATTATGTAAGTAAATGCTCTGTAGTAAACTTCTCCGAAAGGAAACGATTGCGTCAGAACCTCCCGGGCAGAATTAGTTGAATGAATATTATATACGCTCCGAAAGGCGGCTACCATGGTATTTATATTACATTTATTTTTATTTCAAATGTATTCAAGGAATACAATCAATGTAATATAGTTAATGAAGAACAAAGCCGCAGTAATTGTCTGCATAATTTCGAAAGGAAAACGTTAAAAGAATAAATGAGACAGTGAACTTCGTATATTTCACACAATTTCCATTTTGAAACGTATTTATATCGTATTTTTACGAATACGAGCGAAATACGAATTTTGAATCATACGAATAAAGCGAAATGCGAATTTCGCTGTCTCATTTATGAGCTGGCGTTCCCCCAAGTACGGTCAGATCGCATTGATTACATACGTTAAAAGAAACTCGATAGAATCATCCTTAAATTTGCCAACTACATAACGCTAACAGTAGATATATCTATCCTAAAGTTCCGCAGTAATTTCTGTTATTTTAACCAATAATATTAATGAAAAACGTAAAGTTTAGCCTCCGTAGTAAGCTCAAGGTAAAGATGAAAACGTTAGGAAAAACTTCTGCTGTGCAAAGGGCGAGAATTGTGCGGTTATGAGGACATTACAGAGTTGCCAAGTTCCTGGAAAGTTTGAAAAAGTGGGCGAGAAGATGAGTGATGCTGAGGATTGAGTTAATGAAGAGAAAAAAGAAACTAATTGGAAGGGGAAAAGCAGAAACGCTAATAAGAAAACTCCGAAAAAGGAATTTCTAAAGATTCGAAGGGAAGTTAGAGGAAAGCAGAGAAATGGGTCGAAAAAGTTTCCGCTAATACACGGACTGGGAAGATGATAAATCTAAAGAGAAAACATGTAGTAGAGAGTTGAACTTATTAAAACATAAAAACGAAAGCCAGTACAAAAGAGAAAGCACTGATGATGATGATGTTTGGTGGTAGTGAGTGGTAATGCACTAAAGCTTCAAAAATTAAAAACAGAAAACTGTTGACTACAAATTATCCGGATCAGTGTAGGAGCCAGACACCACTCTCTTTTCGGGAGCAATTCCCTGTTGGGAAGGGTATCTCACCTAGGCAAGAAACACTCCCCTTCAGCGATGACCCACTTCCATTCAGGAAAAATTGTGGGAGTATTCCTTGACGGGAGTTGTCTCTTACTATAGCACTCCCGTAGTCATCAAACAATTATGATATCGAATGATTCCAATTATGGAAAGAAGTAAATGAATGTTTATTCGTGCGCAAAACAAATATAAAATTCTTAATCAAGTTGTAAATTGAGAAGATTATATTGTGGACGCGTGAGCTAGCGGTTGACAAAGATGCAGGTGCAGTGAAGGATTGGCTGGTAAGGTGAGTTAAGGTGGGGACTTGTCCCCGGGACCGCTACGGTAGCAGTGAAGGGCTTCCAGGAATCTTGAAAAAAACTTGTACAATAATAAGGGATGTAAATTAAAGAACAAAACTTTTATTGGCCTTTTAATGGAGAATGTACTACTTTTAAGGAACATATCTGGAATGAATTAGTGCACTGATAATCTAAGACACAGCTTTATTGTAATATTGGCTTGCTATAGCTATTTTTAGAGATATTCTTAAAGTAATAACGTATTTTTGTTACTAGAAAATGTATGCATTGTAATATTGTGTAGCTAGATGATAGATGTCCTTTAGAATGCAAAAACGTTGCATTATTGTAATTAGCATTACCACCGGACCATTAGTTCATCTTTAACGGATATCTCTTTATACATATCTATCGTTTGACGGAGGGATTTTTGTCCTAGTGGCCCAAGTTCGATGCTCGGACAATTCGTATACCGAATTTTCAAAAATTCGTTAAGGTATCTTACATACCCTATACATACATATGTATGTATAGGGTATGTAAGATAGAACGTTGAAATTTACGTAGTCGTTGGTAGCTGTAGATTTCTATCGTATAGCGGAAGGATTTCTGTCCTAGTGGCCCAGGTTCGATGTCCGATGTATATGAATATTAGTGTCCCAATTTCTCAAAAATTCGTTTAGGGTCTTTACCATTTAGAGAGAACGTTGAAATTCGCGACATCGATAGAAAATATGCCTTTCTATCGTTAGCTGTAAAGAGTTTTGTACTAATGGCCCCAGGTTCGATGCCAGCACAATTTGTAAGGACGAATTTTCAAAAATTCGTTAAGGTATTTTCCATTAAGATAGTAGGTGTATGGCAGGTGGTATATTATGCCTTTGCTAATGCATCTTAAGTAAAGCTTGCAGTATGCAAGCATCTTTTACACGTATAAAGAATAACAATAATTAACATACACCATTATTGCAACTGATGAACGTGAGTCGTCGACGAAGAGATTGTTGAAATGTACTTTGGAAAAGCAAAGGGCAATAATTAACAGAAGGCAATCGTCAAGGATGGTAACAATGGTAAACAGGCGAACAATGGTAACAATGGGAGAGGGAAGAATAGACTCAATAGTTGGCGAAGAGCTATTGCCACATGTATGCCCTACCACCGTAGCGTTGTACATCATTACGCCATCTATTGAAGTAAAATGAACGGGAAGTACAATGCATGGTGTCCTGGAAGCAATTTAATCGCTTCCCTCGAAATAAATCAGAATAAACGAACGGGAGAATCAATAGTCAGCCATCCGCACAAATGATTAACCAATTAAATGAATCAATTTCTCTGCACCGAAACTTGAAAACTGAAATTAAGATCCATCCGGAAGCCTAACAGAGCAATAGCAATCACAAACGCATTCAATAGGAAACCAGATGTAGGAGTTGTGTAAGGTGTCACGTATTTTCCCATGCTATTCGACATTTCTCAGGAAATCGAATACACAGGAAGAACATTGAAAATACTTCATGACTGCATGTACTTTCAGAATTTCAAGGCAAACACGAATACATTTGCTTAATTGTCTTCCGTGAAATACAACTGCCGAAATCCCATTAAAATTAATCGCACCATTTCCAATTCAGTTTGCGGAGTAATTTCCTCTTTTACTTCGCATATCCGACGTGTATTTTCTGAAAAATTGCTCCGAATTCCGCTTTTTCAAACGGCATCGTTTGCTTTTCAAATTGAGAGGATAGAATTCTGATTCACGTTATGATTCTCAATACATTTTAGTTTCGATGCGAATTTCTGCATTTCTAACACTGATAAGGTGTAATTCCAATGTTATTCTCACTTCCAAAGATTCGTAACTTAATTCCCAAGTATATTCTGAAGTTCACTGAAAAATATGTGCAGAAGAAAGCCCCGGAATATTAAAATATTTCCTGATTTTTCAAATATGACTTCGTTTTGATAGATTCGTCTCCCACTTACCAGTCGGTTGCTCTAAACATCAAGGTATCTAGCCAGAACATTCAAAATGTCGTTCGTAACGAAATAGTTAGAACGTTCTGGCAAGATAACTTAATTAGTAGCAACAGCCGGAAATAGGAAGATACAGGTTCGAGTCCCGGTCCTGTGGGATTTTTTGCAAGTTCGAATTTGCTCTGATACGTTTCAAGAAGCAACCTTTAACTGGCAAAGTAACCTTTATCCCCTTTATTTACTCACGCATATGATTACGGACAGAAAGCGCATTATATCTAATCTAACGTTAATATTTACTCTGTATGAAGTGAAATACTTTGATTTTTTCAAAAAGATATTAAACAACCAGCAAAATAAAGTATAATTACCCCTAGGGCAGGGTTTCCTCTAAGCAACGAGCAATACTTTTTTTAAATGCCGCCTAACCAATTTATCGAGTGCCCACTATTTATAGAGAAACTTGAAAGTTATTGGCTTTAAATTTTTAAAATGCATTAATGATTCTGCATATTATTAATTCTATAGTAGGATCACATGGTACATTCCATCATTTATTTGAAGAAAATAGAAAATTTGCCTCTCTCCTCCTTGGTCAATCGAATTTCCCTTTCAAAGTTAAAAAACGTTTACGATATTGTCCATTGCTAGTGCAGATTGTGAAAAAATGCGTAAACAATTTTTTAAAGAAAAACATTGTAAACGCTGCTGGTTAGCACATGACCTAATTACAAATTAATAAAACGAAAATTAATTGAGTGACAATCAATGAAAGTTGTGTCACCTATTTTCAAGCACCAAAAACAGGTACTTTTTTCAAACAAAATACAGAAGAAGCACAGCAATAGCAAATAAAAATTCAAGACACATTGACTTGAAAATGAATGTTCTTTCGTATGCAATTTATTTCATTAAAATAAGCGGACTGTACTTGAAGCTACAGCTTCTCAAACTCGAGGAACACAACTTTTTTTGCAGACAATAGTTTTCGTACCCTCGCTAAACTGAGACTCCCTGAGGATGGAGGCTTTGTCTCCGAAATGATTATTGGGCCTTCCCAGAAATCTGTAATCCGGAGCTTCCCATTTGTCTTTGAGCGCGAGTTCCGCTTGCCGAAGGACGGCTTACGGAGTGTATTTAAACCTCTAATTCCTTAACAGCCGTGTTCCAACCTTCCTTTTCTTACAACCTCTAATTCTTACTAGTTAATTCTTGCCGCCAAAAGATGGACAAAATAGTCAAAACTTTGCTACCATATTTCGCGTGAAAAAGTTTCAATAGCTCGATTAACTTGATAAGTTAAAGGAAGCATCTGAACATGAGCTTGATTTTCCGTTATGTAAAAACCATATGTTTGGAAGTGAAACTTTAAGTAGTGCGCAAACTTGAAGCATTTGTCTAACTTTCAACTGAAACATTTTTTCAGAAATTTTTAAGGAATTTTCGAAAAGAAACATTCATCTCGTTCACTGGTGACCAGATATTTTTGCCCTGAATTAATTCACCGTAAATTTATAAGTACAACAACAGTTCAACAGTACAGTACAACAGTATAACAACTGATGATCATCGTACATTGACCCGTTTTCGCACGGTTCAACTTCAGATCACGTTATATACATTTTAATTAAAGTGGGATTTCCGATGCTAGAGAAGCCAACGACCTTCAAAAGAGAATATTCATAAGCAGAGTTTCCGAACTAGAATTTCCTGCCGACGGAACGAGGCAAAGATCACACGAAAAACCGATATTTTTCATTAACTAGAAAATACTTGCTTTTACTAATTGGCGTTTTTTCCTATTGATTAAAATCAGTCGGAAAACTAAGAGCTTCCGTAGCAACGCAGAAACGGAGATCGATCTTTCGGTCAACGAACCATCGCCATTTGCAAATTAAACGCGCTTTACCTCTTCCTAATCCAAAGGGAAGGAACGTCATTAATAAAGAATCTCATATTCCATTAACAGCTTACGAATCTGTATTAATCGTTATATAACAGGATATGAGGGATTTCTTTTCATATACTGATTGTTTTTCTCCACCGCAACATGCCTTTTCCACCCAATCTCTACTTCCCGTTCCACCTTCATCGTTAAATTGCTTAATTGTACCAGTTCCCAATGCCGATACATTCGACTTCCTTACTCGACCCATAGTGGTGACCTGACATTATTATCAATATTTACTCTTACGGCGAAGTTAGGCAAAAATGGCCTCTCTTCCACCTAACCTCTGGAGATATTATATGATAATAATGTTACACTAATAACCAAGAAAGATAAAAGACATTTAACTTAAATTTAGAAAAATAAATCAATAAACCTAAACAATTTGGCAAACACAGGTAAAAGTAAAATTGTACAAACAGTAGATACCAATTGTAACTAAAAACAGGCAGACAAGTTGATAAATAATAATTAATACATATAACTAGATATAGATGTATATAAGCATATGAAGAAACAGCAGTCAAAGATGAAATATTCGCCCCGGCTATAAAATTAAACATAGTGATGCTGAGTCAAAATATCAATTTGAGGGCTAAAATCTATTCTTTAGTTTGCTGCTCACTATTTGTACCGCAGCCGGAACTTTGGTCCGCTACAATTTGGTCCGCTACGATTTGGTCCGCGGCGGATGATTTAGTAACGACACGCGATAAATTTTTTGTTGGGCAAGGCTGAGATTTCTCATATTTAATTGTTATTGTTGTTTCTGGATAGAATTCAATAGTTTTGTTAGTATTTAACCTTTTGTTAAACAATAATTAGAAGTATGCCTTACTGGAAT
>KZ308586.1:533890-560269 GCA_000376725.2 Ladona fulva
AAAAAACAAAACTTAGTAAGTTGCACAAGATATTTTGTTACGACCGGTTTCAGCCATTGACTTGATTTAATATCCTGATGATGGCCGTCAATGGCTGAAACTGGTAGTAATAGAATATCATGTGGAACTTCCACAAGCCAGAAACCTAAGTTTTGTTTTTTCAAGTTTTCAACGAGAATAGAAAATATTTCCGAAATTCCATCTCCAAAAAGTGACTGCAAAGAACAGCACTCTTGATGGAAGAATCGGAAAGTCTATTAAATTATATGTCTAAGTAAATTATAAGTCTATTATTTATCGAGGAATTATAATATCGAGGGAGGAAGATGACATTTCACAATCGAACAATTTCACATTATTGTAATATCGAGAAAAAATACTCGACCGTTTTCGGAAAACCATAACTTATCAAAAACTATTTGGTATATTATTGATATTTGTAAAAGTTATGCTGTAATTATTTTTTTTACTGTATCATTTAGTCACCGTTTCCTAGCACTCAAGTCGTATCCTTAGATTTTACGCCTCCCACATGATTCTATAGCAGGATTGAAAATAGTAAATTTCCATTCAAAAGAAACAAATATAATCCCATCTAACGGAAGAAACATTTCAATCGAAAGTATTTGCTGGGATATTTCCTTGAAACGCAATCCATTTCTGACTGGCTTATTATTTTGTCACCTTGAAGGTCCATTACATCAAATTACAAAACATAGAACGGAAGAGATTAGTTTAAGCAAACAAAATCAATTACTCGTTTGGTTTGAAGTATACTCCCCTAGGATTAGATGGAGTGAAGCTCTTCTGAATTATATCTGATGAGTACCAGTTTCGTATCAAACTAAATTAATGAAAATATCACTTTGATGAAACAAGAGCATATCACTCTCAACTTAATAGTATGGAATGGATGAAATTTACACAGTCATTGATAATTTCAAAAATTGCAACGAGCACTCTACGGTACCGCCGTCGTACGCTGTATATTGAAATATGCACTATGATGAAACATCTAATTTTCCATCAAAGCACTCATTGGTTTAGATAAACGACTCTTTATATTATTGCCATACTCCTATTGGTAAGGACTGATTGGTTGAAGTATGCTGGCACTTAATCAAGTTCCATAATACACAGATAATTTGAGTAATTCGCAGTCACGAATGTTCTAATAATTTATAGAATAAAGTTTTCTGGTTTAGGCCGTGATTATATTCCTGTCATTTATCGAATGACTTATTAAAATTTATGATCGTGTATAATTAGAAAAATCTTAGTAAAGATCAATATATTACAATCTGGCTGACATTCACAATTGTACGACTTGAATAACGTGAATAAAAACACATTTATGAGTAAAACATATGTATATTCGTTCACACATTTCCAAGGGATCACCAGCCCAATTAAAGAATTAGATTGACTTGATTTCCTGCAAAACAAGTTCAAAGTTCATTTCCTTTGTTGGAAAATCAATAAACTTAATACTAATTAAGAAATACATCATGAAGTTAATGACAGTAAGGAGGCTTTCCTTTCCCTTTGGTAATAAGTGACTTTTCCACGTAATTCGAATGGACAAGATGAAGAATGGGCCATTTAAATTGCACGGTAAAAAGGTGTTTTGGTACAGTTCCTTCCAAAATCGAACGGCGTTTTGCTTGGTGCATAAGATTAAGGGGAGAGGAAATTCGAGGTTCACCTCTTCCACTGCTTTTCCCAGTTACTCGTGCCAACAGCGCACACTGGGGCTTCGGTCGTAAAAGGTTCCCTTTTGTCTCTATTCCAGATTACATATGCCTCCTTCGGGAGGCTTGGAGAATCGCAGATGAAGGTTTGACGGTGTACATAAAAATACCTATGAATTTTCATGTAAATTTTCGGTATACCTAGAGAGAATTGTGTAGTATCTTGAAAGAGCAGTGGAGTGTACAAGTGGGTTCTCAAACAGTAAAAATACAATTTTCCGTTGGAAAGGATGATTGCTAGCTGACCAGAAGGAATGAAAACGAAAACTTATTTGAAGTAATAAAAGATAAACGTGGATGAGTACACGGATACGCTTTTAATAAAGTTTGACGCTTTAACACATCAGAACCAATGCTGAATCGCAAATTTGTGGAATGAAAACTATTTAAAAAAAAAGGGAGAGAGTTGCTATGAGCAATATTTACTGTTTCCCACCAAAAGAAATGGTTGAATGTATGTTACTTTTATTTGCCAATGTTGTAACTCCTAGCTGCTTTTAAAGAACAAATGAAAGCACGTTTTGGATTCCTGGTTGTACTTAATCGTTGTAATTTGGCAATCCTTCAGACAAAAGTTTCAAAATTAAATCGTATTATATTTATTTCCTTAAGGTTTGATATAAAAGGCTACAATAATTAAAGAAATTTCTCCTTAGCTACTAAATAGCTTTACAGGTCTTTATTCTTATTCCAGTTAGCATCTTAATAACTTTTGGAATTTAACTCAAAAAAAGGGAAAAAACATTACCGCGAGCTATTTGAAGCACTGCCCCATACTTTACTCAAATCACATATTCTTCTCGCCTTTCCTTTTACATTTCTTCCAGCAAACCTATTCCAGACCGACCTTCTCTTCGGATCCTACCTCAGATATAAATGGGGTCCCTTTCTGCAAGGAACCCTCAATAAATCCATTTGCCCGTCTTTGCCCGCAAAGATATACGGCGGAGTATTCGATGGAAATTTGCATACGCTCAATATGCGGTAAATTAAAGGTGGTCGCCAGAACCACTTTCAGCCATTTGCGGAAATTCTGCGAACACGGATAATGGACGGAATTTTTCACGACCACTCGACACAATGAATGTATTGGATAATTGAAGACTCATTGAAGTCTCTTTTAAGTTTAGACTTCATAAAATTTGCCTTTTCTCGAATTTACGAAAGCTACATACTTAAATTTCTTTGTACGCAACGCCCTAACTCAGGTAATCGCAATTCATATTACAATTTAAACATTTATAAAAATCATTGTTAATTATTTACTCTTAAAGTAGTAAGAAATGTTTCCACATTCCACAATTTCGTTTTATAGCAGTTGGTGACACTTATCTTATTTACTCTAACCCAGGTTGCTAATCATATTTTTATATTTCCCCTATTCTTTTTAAATTTTAGATGCCATAGTCAGTAGGTTTTGCAGGTTTTTCACGTCCCCCTTTCCGCGGGTGTTTACTTTCAGGGATTTAATTCTTTAGACTTAGGTCTTTTCAACTTCGTGTGACGTTTCCTTCTTTTAATTGCTTTTTCTCTTGTTTCAATCTCAAAAACTTTTCTTTAATTCTTTCTATGATGAAGGGTTAGCTGCAAGAAAAGACTAACTAGTCTCAATCTCGCCAAGATATAGAGTCGTATTAATAATAATAATATTTACTATTATTGATATTATTATTACATTACATTGTTGTACTTCTCAGAGTTTCCTCTAGAACTATTTAGCCAGTACAGTAGATGGATTAGACCAGACTATCTTATTATTATTATTGTTATTTATGTTGTAATTCATGTTATTTATTAGCATTATTATCATTACTATTACGTATTTAATGTAAAATTTTCCGTTGCATGTTCGAGCAAAAATTTATTTCAAAAATTGTTTCCGATTCTGGTTTGAGTTAACTTTGGAAATTATGTTAGCTGCTTGTCAGCTGAACTTAGTTAGATATTTATTTTCACTGACTTTATCTTCTTATGCACGTATTTTTTGTGAAACAAATACATTTTCTATTGGAAAATTGTTTTTTATTATTATCATTAAAGGGGAATTTCTTTCCAGAAAATATTACATCTGCTTATCTCATTATTAAAATATCGTTAATTACGGATACTTAATTTCCTGCGTGACTTATGATTTCAGTTTCTAATAAGTATGTGGGATAAATGCATAAAATCTTGATACATTAATATTTTCCGTTTTGTTGCAGGTGAGTGCTACAATACAATATTGTAACACTGAGTGAATATGCTGGACAAGCTTGTAAGAGCTGAAACCATCGGTGAGTTCATTATGACTTTTTAAATTCTTCGGGAATATACATAAAATCATAATCACATATAAGTTTATCAGATGCTTGATGTTTGATGCTTTCATCCTAAGAAAAACTGGACATCTATGTCTAAACTAGACTCTCATAATGTTGATTTATTTAATTCACGAGTCCCAGTTTAAAATAATGAATCTACCTACCCAAAGTAGCCCGTATCTCAAATCCTATTGGTAACAGAGTTTCTGAAATTGCTACGAGAGCTTCGGTTATTTCGCTTTCATGGGTCCCAACCGGGAATGGAACCCAGAACAGCTTTCACACAGGCAAACGCGCTACCCAGTTGGCTATTCGAGTACCTAATCTTAAATCTTTCTTGGATATATTGCAAGTGAGATAACAGCCTTAATGCGAATAATCAAAGAGGTGTCAGTACTAGAAATGGTACTCCCGGTCACATGACACCACCTGCCTTCAGGACTAGTCCCTAATATTAAGCGTAATGCTTCAAATACAAATTAAGTACATTTATAATAATAAAATGCGATGATTTTTTATAATTGGTGATGACGATGATGATCTTCGAACAAAAAACTTGTTTTGGCGCTGATATTATGCCCTTTCTGCCGACAACTCTTATGAAGAAAACCAGACTTATACGCAACCATTCCATACCCAGAAAAATCTGATTAGCCGGGACTCGAACCCAGAACCAGGTAGAAATGCCAGTCCGAAGCAAATAAAAAATGTCACTAAAATGATTTAAAATAACAAAATATAGAAAATTGATGGGAATTAAGCACATAAAAATATCCACAAGATTTGGCAACTTAAACGAGATACACATTATGTCATTCAAATATCGCATTCGCCGTTTTTAATTTGCATGATCACATTAACCAACAAACAGATTCAAACCCTAAGACATCAACACTTCAACCGAAAAGTAACGAATACTAACGAGGAACATTGCACAGACAGTATGAAGAAAACATCTGAAAGATTATAAACGCAGCAAGCTATAGAACCTAAACATGTTATTTTATGTTATGATAACGAGTTGCTAAATTAAGTTTTAACATGTGACATACATTGTTCGCTGTGACCAACAATAACTGGAAAAAGGAGTGGAAGGGGCGAACCTCGAATTTCCTCTCCCCCTCAATCTTATGCACCACACAATACGCTGTTCAATTTTTATGGAAGGTTAAACTAACTGTAGGTTAGATATCTCTGATTAACGTCGCATATGAGATGAATAAAATAACGAGTGACAAATTTTCACTATGTATGATATTAGGTTACGTTAAAATAATGTTATAGCATAGAGATGTTCAAGAATCAAGAGAGTGTTTGCATCAAATTTAATAATAACAATAACAATAATAAGAGATAAAAGAAGTTTGGAAACAAAAATCAGCGAAAATTGTCCCAATAAGAAACATAGAAAATGGTATAATACCTAAAATTTCCGTAGAAACCTAGAAACAATTGGAATAGAAGATTAAATTATTGTTCAACTACAAAAAAACACTATAATTAGTACTTGCTCCATAGAGAGAAAGTTTTTAAATGACTACTGAAAAAGCAATAGATGAGCCTAATCCCTCTGGTGATTTCCATCCGTGATAGGTGAATATTTCCCAGTCTCCGTGTTGAGGAGTATAAAATAATAATAATAACTAAGAAAACAACAACAGCAATAATAATAACAACAATGACAATAATAATGATGTCCATAATAATAACAATTACCATAATAATAATTAGCATAATAATAACAATAATGGTAATTACGACTTTATTAGGCGAATTTTAGTCTTAGAATGCCGCTCTTACAATTATCCTTTTTTATTCACAATCAAAAAGAACCATGCGCTAACCACGATACGAACGCGGGAACCCGGCGTTGTTAGGCCAACACGCTACTCATCACACCACCGAGGCTGGCTGGGTTACAACATACGTTTATGAAATAGAAACTGACGCCAAAATTGTAGCGCGTGTGTGTATACACATATGTTTTCACGTATACATACATATATAAAATTTTTCATTTTCGAAGGACATCCGTATCATATCTCCTCGAGAGAATAAATCCTCCGAGAGAGAACCTCGATAGGACGTTGCCACACTGCATCAAGGAGCCCCAAAAGGAGACTTTTATGACATCGTAAATTTCGGAAACACAGACGTCTTCCTCGCAAGAGAGTCTGAAATCTCTCGAGATAACTTAATGCGTCATAGTGCTTTCGACCAACCCTCTCTGTTCTTACCGCGACTATAGAGGTGACGAAAAACGAGTGAAACTCGTGCGATATCTTATGTTTTCCCTGGCGAAATATAAAAGGAGATCTGTCAGTCGGAATCTGATTCCAACTCCATCTGTCTCCATATCAACTGATCGAAGCGACCTTTGGTGTTTGCCGTTTTCAATCTCTACGTCTTCCTTTCATTTATCTCATGAGAAAAACACTTATGTAATAGATGTTCCTCGCACACGTGAGTGGGATCTGTCGCGCAGATTTCTTTTTCGAGTTTCTATTCCCTATACTATACTCAAATGTATCTTAAGGTGGTCTTCAATGCACCTGTGATTCGTCTCTCATGAGATGTTATCTACTCCTTGGAATCCATGTATTCCGTTACATTCTCTGGTGCGTCTGATCAATGCGCTAAAGATCTGACAAGTAATAACAGTTTAAGCTTTTCCATGCGGAAATACTTAAAAAGGTAAAACTGTAAGGAAAAATTCTCCGGCTGTCTCTTAATTACAATCACGCTTCAACACACACAATTAAATATTTCATCAAATATCAGTCTTTTCCCTAAATTGTGGTGGTGATAGAGCTATGAAAAATACAAAGATATGATGTTAACGAAATATATCTCACTTACCTCCTCTATGGGTGCTCTCCAACAACGTAAGTTTCCTTTGTCAGGCAAAAATGTTTAATTTATTCAAGCTATTTATTTTATTTATTTGTCTAATTTATTTAATTTTATTTACATATTTATTTTATTTTGTTTACATTATTTTTTCCAAAGAATATAGCGGATTCAGAGATAGATACTTATATACGAATATTTTGAATCCATTTAAAGTCCTATTCTTTTAAATAATTATTATTAAATCAAGTCAATGGCATATTCTCTGGTTAATAAATTAAATTGTATTATTCATAACGTCCGGGTAGATATCTATCTATTTCTATCAGGCCGGTTGTGTCATTTAAACGCACGATTATTCTGAAAAATTTCCTGTTGCATAGATACGTCTCCTTTAGAATAGCAACTATATTGTTGCAGCCGCTCTGCCTTTAAAGCAAAAGAGAGGAAACTTTATATATTTTGTCTCACATTTTTACCATTTATTTTTTAAATACCCATGCGACGCTTTCGAGGATGTAGACCCAGAAAACAGACCAGAAACGTTTATATACAATAGCAACACCCGCTGGGTTAAACATCCCACGCAGAAATGTCCATACTGGGAATTGTAAAAAAATATCACAGAGATCTGTCCGACATCTGGTATCTCTGCTCTTCGTCGCGCTCTACTTCCTTCATTTGTTCTTATTTAATTACTTATTCTTCTCTACTTTATTCATCCATTCGTTTACCGCGGATAAAACATATAAATGTGTTCCCATAAATTTTATCACTTGGATTTTCCTCATTTCTTGTATTTACTTGTCCGTCCTTATCCTTTCTCTATTAATAATTCGTAGAATAAATCAATCAGATAAGATGAAGGATAAAATATCGTACAGTTGGTCACCCAATGACACAAATCAATGTGTTCGTCTATAACTACATACTGACGAAAATTATAATAATTATTATTGTTGTTGTTGTATTGCTAATGTTATTATTATCAACATTTTAATATTGTTGCTATAAATAAATAAAAGGTCAACAAAATACACAAAGAAGTCATTGTCGAGAATCAAGAATTATCTTTTGGCCATTATCGGGATAAAATACCAATTAGTAGCGATTCAAAGAATTTCGATGGAAAAAAGCTATACCTGGGCTACTGGTGCATGTAATGTGAAATTAATAAGCTATTTTCTAACACTTCTCGTAAAGTTCGCATTTACTACGATAACTCTTAAAATAACACCAATATTACATTTCCTGCATGGATTAGTATTCATCAGCTCATAAAGAAAGCTCTTTAAAAGGATGTCGCAGTCGACATTACCAATTCATGAAGTTTATTTTAGGAAAAAGATGTCTCCGCCCACCAGCATATTCTACACTCGATTAATAGCACAAAGAAAATTGTCTACTTTGCCCGGGCCACTTCTGCCAAGTAGCAAAAACGAAATTGATTTAGGAGATACTTTGAAATTGAGTCTAGCTGGGAGATGAGATGGAGTATTTAATTTCATTAGCAAAGGGATGATCATTAAGTCGAGTGTTATGGAGCTCAAATTTCGGTTTAAGTGGGAGGTATACTAAGGTTTTTTTGTTAGTATGCATTATACATGATATGAGAAGCTCAGTTGAGTATTTTCTTACATCATTTTGAAGAACTTTCTCTGAAAATTTCCTAATAATTAAGTTACTCAGTAACTCAGTTCTTATGTCAGTATCTTCATCTCATTTACACAAAAGTCGTTTTGAAAATACAAAAGGAGAATTAATACGCGGTTAACATTACGAAATGATATACTATGCTTACATGAACCCGTAACGTCCTTGATCGGGTTTGATTGGGGCTATTAAATATCCTTTTACATACAATTCATCGACAACATCAATAAACCCCGAAAGAAAGCGAGAAAAGTGTGAACGATGCTTCTTGGTCGAACGAACTCGCGTTTCCTTGCCTAAAAAAACATCTTAACGGCAGATCCATAATTTTTGTGCAGTATAGCTCAATGGTTAAAGCAACCAAACTTAAGAGAGTTCAATATACTTTACTTATGTGTTCTACCTTCCGGTAGGTCAATGTGCCCTAATATTCCCCATTCATAGCCTTTTCTTTCTTTACCTGATAACTCACTCAGCCTTTTATTTCATCTAACATCTTTTGTCTCTGCCTTCCCTTCTGTCTCTTCCCCTGCATTCTACCCTCAATCGCGCTCTTCAGCTCTCAATATTTGACCCACCCATTTCTTCTGTCGGCGCTTAATTACTTCAATTAAAACCCTTTCCTCCCCAACCATTTCTAGCACCTCTATGTTTGTTTTTCTATCCACCCAGCTCAGCTTTTCCATTCTACGCCACATCCACATCTCAAATGCCTCCAATCTTTTGATGTCCTCTTTTCGTAAGGTTCGCGTTTCACACCCATACAGCAAAACACTCCATATCAAGGATTTTACCAATCCTTTCCTGATTTCTTTATCGAGACCCTTTGTCATCAATTCGCTGTTCAATATATGTAATAATAACAATAATAAACTGTTTACCGCAAACAGGAAAGTGACCATTAAAGTGCGATGTAATAAATGAATAAGTACATAAATACAAATTATTACAACCAGAGCCGCGACCGGCTTATCTGCCGCGCGAGTGCAAATGTAATTTGCCGCCCCTTAAAATTAAATACCAAAGCAATAAATGCATTTCCTGATATGCAGGTAAAAATTATTTTAAAAGACTTTGAAAAACCAGTGTTTCATGACTTCGTTCCCCAGCTTACATTGGTTGTAAAGCATCAGTAACGATTCATAATGCTTATTGACAGAGTAAATAGCATACGGAATAGTAAATGGTTAATAGTTCAGAATATTTTCGAGTAACATTATCATTGCAATGCGCATTACTTAAAATAATGTGATTTCCCAAGGAAGAATGGACATGAAAATTGAACTTGGGATTTTTCCTGGGTGCGCCCCATCTTGCGCTAGATTACCCTTACCCGTTTTCTATAATGTGATTTGCATGAAATCTATTTTATGCAACTAAATATGAAAGTTTCTAATGAAAATTGCATTGCAACATAAACAACTTGGATCAAATCCGCCGAACAAATATTCCCTTCACTTCTTGACTTATCCTTTACTCTGTATATTTGCCAAGCTTTAATTTTAAATCATTATTTTTTCTAGATAATTCGTGTCTATCACAGTGAAAACAACAAAGAACGTTGTTGTAATAGTAATAATGGTTAGCTACGCTTCTGTTGCCGCCCTTCAGATGCCGCCGCCCGGGTGCGGTGACCCCCTTGCACCCATAGGACGGCGCGGCTCTGATTACAACTAAAAAAAAAGATCACAGAAACTTAACATAAATTACAGTTAAAATACCCAAGCAGGTTAGAAAATAATTTCGCTTTAAAGAAGAAAGCGAGTCCCAGAATAAATCAATATCTATGATATTATTATTTAGGACCTCAATCGTCACTTTAATAATTCTAGCCACAGATTCAAATCGACATTCATCAACTTTCCCCCGAAGAGTCCCGAAACAGCTCGGTCTGTCTGGAAAGTCTCAGTGGAACATTAAGGTTAACGGGAGAAACAAGTTCACTTGAGTCAATCACACCTGCTAAAATATTGCTTAAGAACACAATATCTGCACGCCTTGTTTGGAGGGGAGCAAGGTTATATTGCTTACTATACCAAAGACGGAGCCAGTTGATTTCAAATGAAGCCGTGTCATATTTCGCATTTGAATTCATTCAACGGTTGAGTAAGAATAGTATAGTGAGGGTGTATTAAACTACTAAATTTTACAAATAGAATACTATAGAAAGATACCTCTTGATAAATATAGAACCTATAAGAAGCTCATCTTCTGTGGAACACCCTTCATGATGGAAGCTTTGTTTCCGAAATGCGCATAGGGGGTAATTCCTGGTAGATGGTGATCCGGAACTTCCCGTTTGCTGTCGTTCCACCTGACATACGAAGTGTTTTTAAACCTCTAAACCAAAAGGAGCCAAAAAAGGATCGAAATTCTCCTAACCAAATGAAAGTGTTACTTATTCGTGTTTATATAAATATCCTGATCGTGAAGGAGATTCGTCTGTAGTTTTTTTGCCATTCGAGATGATCATTGCTCCGGTGGAGAAATTCTATGTTATCATGAATGCTATTTTGCTAATTTTACATGATGCAGAACATGTTAATGTTCCATTAACATTCTATCTTCATATTTTATTCTTTTAAATTTCTCATCTACGCAATTAGAACTTGTGTTACAATTTTGGTACTAACCACTTTTGGAACCGTTTTATTTGTACATCATGATGTTATTTTCTGATCTTTACGACAATTTATTTCAAGTTGTTATGTCTTGTTATGAAGTAATGTATATGTACCATTTTTTTACTTTCCAGGTGTGATTTAACCAGTATTTTCCTAAAATCTTAGTTAAATAGGGATAGATTTCGCAGGTTTTTCATACTCTCCTTCTTGTGGGTGATTTCTTGCTGAGGTGTATTTTTTCCTAAGTTCTAACTTAGTTTTTTATACCCACAAAGTAGTTTTCTACTTTGCATTTTTTCAAGCTATCTCTCTTAAATTTCCTATGACGAAGGGTTAGATGTAAGAAGAGACTTGATAGTCTCAATATCGCCTGAATAAAATCGTTATGTGATTATTATTTTCTTTAGATTACCTATGCGTTGTACATTAATTTTGAAATGTACTAGCCATCACTGACACCAACCAAAGATATATTTCTAATTTTAAAAAAGCAAAATAGTTCCCATGGAAACAAAGAGTTTCACGGCGACAACGCCCATTTCATTATATTATAATGTTGGTAAAATACTGAAATAGAATGTGAAGAAAGAAATCGGAACACGGCTGTTAATGAATTAGTAGCTTATCTTGTTCCAAGAGCTATTTCGCCTGCGGTTTGTGCATTAGAATCACCTGGGTTATTCTAGAACAACGGTTATTTCCGTTCGTATTCATCCAGACCTGGTCTCAGCGGGAACCACCGGTTAAACGATTCTTGGAGCCTTTTAAAGCTCAAATATCTAATCGTTATAATTACCGGATTTAAACGAATATGGATTTTGTAAAAGTCGGATGAAAATGTTTTCGCAAATTCCGAATCCACGCAGGCAATAATCCGACAAAACAAAATTATACTTCACCATATGCTATCTTTTTTTTATTTCAATGAATTTTAGTAACCGCAAGGCAAAGCTACTGCGAGCAAAACAGGCAATTTGACAGAATTTAGATTACTCTTCAATCTAGCTGCTTTTTGTATTATACATACATTCAAAAAAGCGTTCAAGACAGTGATTGTAACTTCGGCTGCCTTTACCAAAACCCCACAAAGTAAGAGAACTCAATAAAATACATGGTTTCTGCTAGATCATAACACACGTGGGATGACGCGCCCTGGGTCTATTCTTTAATTTTATAAAGATATCACTAAGAGATAGTTTGTCCAATTTAAGCCCCCCCATGTCTCTTTTTCCTACTAAGCCGTTTTATTCCTTCTTAAGGGGTTAATAATAGAACATCCTTACCTTTATCTATTTCATCTTTCCATTTTCCTTCCTTAAACCCTTCCATTCTTCAGCCAAATCTCATTTCATTTTAGTTTCCTCATTCCCAAAATAAAGCCACTTAATGCCATGTTATTATATTATCAATACGCAAGGGCTGTTACTATGGCTACCGAATTAAACTTAAAATGGAAAACAGATAAAATTTGTCCGAGAAAAAAGTTGTATCATTTTATCCAATATTCTGTTTTCCATGAAAGTATACCAGGTTTACTTTTTAAGAAAAATCTCTGGAAAAATGTATAACGGTTTTTATTAAGATTTTTACTGGAGAATTATTTTACTTTAATATTAAAAACCCATTTGCCTTATCACGTACTTTAAAAAACTTTGTTTGTAAATATGAGAGAAAAAAATAGAAGATCCTAAGGCACTTAACACTAACATAGTACTGTATTAGAGACTCCACGCGTCACTCTTGGAACTTCGATACTAACAACTGAGAGTAATACGGAAAGGTTAATTATTTTTCTGTATAAACAGAATGAAATGGGTGATAATTTTTCGTAATTTGGCCATTAGTAAAACCCTTGTGAGGAATATGAGTGCAAACTACCTCATTCCTCATCTTTCCTAGTAAGCCAAAACGTCATTCTACACCACGTTTGGTTGCTAGTTGTTCAAGGTTTGAGGTCCTAACCAGTCTATGGACTGAGAATTACAGAAATAGAAATCAATCCAATATTAAATCGCTCATTTTGAATTTCTAATTTTAGATCAAATCGATGAATTAGAGAAATAACGGCTCATTTTTAACAGTGAGTGTCCATATATCACCAGTAACATTCGCCGTCAATCACAGCATAATTTATTTTATCCTCTACTAGTAAACACCCCCGTCAAGCATGACGGAAGTTAATTTAGTTTAAAAATATATGTATTATCGTATATATCTGGTCCTCCAAAGCCAGAAACAGTCCGCCGTAAGATGATAAAGACTCAATTTATTTCTTCCCATTATTTATAATATTTATTCTACTGTTTTCAAGTCATGAAAGCCTACTTTACGTACATTTCTTATAAAAATTATAAGAACAGATTATCCCCGTGCTTTTATATGAGATAGTTCATGAAATCAACAATCAACAATGGCCTTAGTCCTCAAAGGGATGGGTTTGTTTATTTCCCAAAAAGTTTACGAATTTTCCGTATATTTTATCAAAGTTCTTTAAATTTCTAATTTATATGAATATTTCACGACTAAAATTAGAATCTGTGATCACTTTCCTTTCTTGTGACACTTGTCTCAATTTCGTAGGACTAATGTTTCTAAATATTTTTTTTAAAGAAACAACCTCTGCAAGTCATGAAAACGTACTTCACGTTCATCTCTTACGGAAACGAATTTTGTGCTCCTGGGTTCGAACCCGGGCCATTACAGAGATGAGAATACTTTACCTAGGGGTTTCAGCATCGTAGAAACACAATGCAGTTTGTTTCAGATCTCTAAGGCAAGTCGTTCCTGAGATAAATAGGGGGAAAAACAGACGGACATTATCTTTTTATAAACATGACATATAGTTTTACTGTCAAGATCTTAATACTTAGACCTTCAAATAACACAAGATGGAACAATAGACAAAGCAACTCAATAACGATCCACAGTGGGTAGAACGGCCATACGGTTGCTTGATTAATACAATATTCTATGGCATAAAACTATTTCAAAAAACAAGTATCGCATTTACTAAAGCACAGTTAAGCCGATAACAACATGCAATAGTAAGTAAGTAGTAAGCCATCAAAAGAAAATTCTGAACTCTTAGATCGATAGATATGGATTTTTGGAGAAATAACAATAATAAGAAAAATGTACCGCATTACATTACTGAAGATATAAGGGGAAAGCAGCTAGAATGGTACGTCCACGATCAACGAATGGGAAAAGAGAGGCTACCAAAACAAGTCCTGATGTGGACTCCTATTGGATAAAGGAAAAGAGGAAGGCCCAGAAAGAGCTGGATTGAAGGCATTGATAAATCGAGATGAAGGAGAGAGGTCTAGATAAGGAACGATGGAATGGCCGAGAAAAGTGGAGATTGAGAATTGAAAGACGCCGTAGAGCGTTATTAAATCTAGTAGTAGTAAAATTACTAACCATCTCTGTACACTTTGAAAGCCAAGATTGAGATGAAAAATTAAAACATGAAATTCTTTCAAAAGGGTGGCCGCTAGATCTTAAAATATTAGACAGCCGCAAGTGAGCGAACAAACATTTAGAAGGCCGCATGCGGCCAGGTGACCGCACTTCAGACTCCAACACATAGAATGAAATTTCCCGAAATCCCGAAATTAAAAAAAATTCCATTGCATTGTTGATTTAAATAGTTCACCATTGATTATCGTCAAAGTGAAATACATCCACGTTTACATCTACATATATACCCTGCAAGCCGCCTTTCGGTGTGTGGCAGGGGGTGTAGGTAACAAGCGTTTGAGTTACCTCTTTAGCTTACTATTGTCGCGTACCGTTCGCGGAAAGAATGAGTCCCTAAAACTAATTGTCCTCGCATCTATTTCTCTTATTTTACACTAATTGTCGGATCGCCCTATGAATCAGGGGGGTCGCATTATAATAATAATAATAAAGGACTTTATTCAGGGCGAGATTGAGACTAACAAGTCTCTTCTTACATCTAACTCTTTGTTATATGAGACAAGAAAAGAGAGAGATAGCTTGCAAAAGTACAATGAAGAAAACTACTTTGTGGATTAAAAAACCTAAGCTAAGAGCTCAGGGAAAAATCTCCAGTGCAGGAAAACACCCTCAAGAAGGAGGGTGTGAAAACCCTGCGAAACCTACAGATAGAAAACTAAACTTGATGATTAAAGTAGATTAATAGATTTATAAAAGACATGAAGACAAATCAATAGAAATAAACAAAAAAGAGAAAAAAAAAAGGTTACGTCTTCCGCAAATGTACTTTCTCTGAATTTATCAAGCCATCGCAGCCTAATTTCCTTCCTGTCAAGGATTCCCAAACTGCCTCTAAGAGTATTTTCGTAACGCTTGCTTTTCTAACGCAGTACTCGTACTTTATAACAAATAGTATCGCCTTGCGCTGCATTTTCTCGAGTTTTCGGCATACGTTTCATCAGCTGAATTCCATACACTCGCCGCATATTCCAGATAGGGATTGACCATGTTAAAATTATGTCTTTCTCAAGCCTTTTCATCGTACATACCTACAACGTGCTTTATAAAACTGAGCTTTGATTTACCGCAGATTTTTCGAATAATTGTGCTCCAGTAAAAGTAAGAATAATTCCGAGGAACTGAGTTCGACAACATTTATATTCATCCATAATTTTGTACGTTCTGATGCAATTGTTTCCTTTCAAAGATATTAACTACGGGGCATTTACTCACATTAAGATCTGGTCGCCACTTTTCGCACCACCTTTGAATATGAACTAAATCGTTTGACAGTGAAATCTACCTTCGTCGCTTGATATTGCTAAATAAATACCCCTCTTCGATTATTGCCATGAAATATTTCGGCATCGCTCATTGTCGCCATGACAATTATGTTGTGCCGTCCCATTGTTGCCATGGCGCTTCGAGGTGCGTGTACGCGAGGGAAGAACACGACCATATCTTCGGCATCGCTGCGCAGAACACCTATTTTTATCTTCCTTTCACATCCATCCGTCGTCCTTTCACTGCGTGACCTTGTTCCGGCGTCCCCTCCTTTTTAATTCCCCTCCCTTATTATCGCACACACGCACGCACACGTGACCCCATATCGAAAATTGGAGATTTCCCTTTGACAAACGGGTCGAGGGTCTTTTATCATCGCACCAACTGGAAATAGGGAAAAAAAAAGCTTCGCCATTTTATTCTGCGCCGACCTTGGGTAGATTGGATGGGATAGACCTGAATGCCCAGGAGGGCCTGGCGGGACCCTAATGAAATTTTAACACATTCGATTTTTCCGAGGGAAAAGGGACTACAAATGTGAAAATAAGGAAACACGTTTTCGGCGCGTCCCTGTGCATTTGAGTGTATTACGTGATGATATAACCTTCACGCATTAGACATAATGTCAGAAATGGTTGCCATAGTGATGTGTGCGTACACACACCACTCCCAAATCCACACGAGCGTCCTCGATATATTACGAAAGCAGCAGTAGAAGTCTAAATGTAACTTATAATATTTCCCACAGTCTTCGGTCATTAATTAATCTCAGGAATGTTCATGTTAGCCGGGTGATTGGCGTGCTGGACTGGCAACGCCGAGGTCCCGGGTTCGAATCCTGGGCAGTGCATGCAGTGTTCGTCTTTACTTGTTTAATTAATTTTAAGAATGGTCTCATCATACTACTATCATCATACTACTACTATCATCATACTACTACTATCATCATACTACTACTATCATCATACTACTACTATCATCACACTACTACTATCATCATACTAAAATTCGATAATAATGATTATTGTTATTGTTATCATCATAGTCATTATTATTATCATCACCATCCACCACCACCCTGAAACATCTTACGTGATAAGTGTTATCGACAAGCTGCTATAATGCTGTTTAGGGGTAATTTTCAGTTAATGTATACATATTGTATGTATTGTAATGTCTATATTTTAGTGTTTGTAGTGGTTGTGATGTAAAAGTATAATAAATTTATCAGAGAATCTTGGGCTCAATTGTTCAAGGGTTTGTTCTTCAACTAAAAATATAAAGGTTCTTCAACTGATAAAAATATTTCCCACCCGAAATGTCTAACTGCTGCGGTATTGACTAATAATAATAATAATAATAATCCACATCATAATTATTGTATATTGTTTTGTTTCCCTATTCTTACCAGCTTCTGATTCAGATTCTATTTTGCTCAGAATTTACTTTTGATTATGATTTTCAGAGTGTTTATTCTGATTAATAAAAAAATCATTATTATTACCACCGGTAACGACTAGCGTTTATAACCATAATGTCCCGGGTTCGAGTCCCGGCCGGCCAGATTTTGTCCGACGAAAATTTATTCCGAGGAAATTTAAAAACAAAATCAACTACTTCCGGATCTAAAAAAAACCGTGGCCTCAATTTACAACAAAAAATGATCAACATGTCAAAAAATGATTTTTCGTTGTTGACAAAAGAAGTACATGGCATTGATATTTATATATTTCCCAAATAAACGTCCGTTGCCACAGTTATCAAACAAAGCGACGAATCTCATCATGGTGTCAACTTGAAACCCACCTTTTCATTTATTCTGAGACCTTCAGTGGCTCGATAAGAGCAGAAACGGCTGCGGATGAAGCATTTATTGCTTTTTGTAATCTGACATTAGTGGACGAAGAGCCGTTGAAGAGATCCGACAGTGAATGCAAGGAAAAACTCCGAAATGTCGGCGGAGAGCACGTGTCCGTGGCATACTCTTTAATTTTTGATTTTCCCAAAGAAAAATCGTTTCATGCTGTCATGGATAGACTTCAGGGTCTTTTGTTCCTCCTGTTTGGATCGGAACGTAATTCCTCGTCTCTTACATTCAGCTGTCTCTAACTAGATGAATTTGTTACCCTCAGTTTCCACGGTTACGGTTTATCNCGGACTGTTTCTGGCTTAGGAGGACCAGATGTATAAGATAACTGATATATATATTTAAACTAAATTAACTTCCGTCATGCTTGACGGGGGCGTTTACTAGTAAAAATATAAATCACATAATCTAAGCCCAAACGATGGGTATTTTTAGCGTACAGCATGATACATCTTACCAAGCAAAATCTAGTTCCCTAACATCGTATTATCAGCTATTAATCATGTGAAATATGCTTATCATACGGTGTTTGAGGACATATACGTAACTGTGCTGTTTTTGGAAGTTGTCCTTTTGTAATAGGGAAATTTAATCTAAATCTTTCCAAAGTCTAAGTTCGAGGAAAACGAGAAACTCATCTAGCCCTTCATCCCTCATAAAGCTATTCCCTAACAGAACAGTTGCCAAATCGCAACGTTGCAATTTACATGTATGTACATATGATTCATATGTTATGCGTAAATATAAATAAATGCCTTAAAAGAACGGCGAGAGACCAAACATCTTCCAAGACTATGGAATTTTAGCGAGTTAAATTTTGAAAAAGATCGCTATGTTTTTCAAATTGTTCGAGGTTTCGTGCTAAAAAGAATATTTTACGATAAGAACAAGATTGTTCATGGATTTCCCTGTACCTTCTTCTTGTTTTGAGTTTTTAAGTCGATAATTAATCGTTTAATTTCTAATAGAAGATGATGCTGCAAGATATGTGACATGAAGGAAGCGGCAGAGAAACCGGCACTTGAATGTGAAATTTTGGATTTTTACCGTTGTATTGAATGCACTTCCTAGCCGTTTAAAAATGTTCGAATCTCCACCAAGACAAAATTAGCTACAATTTTCCAGACATTACGACATTCTGCTTCACGTATATACAGATAGATTTAAAAGAACCGCAAAACGGTTACTGGATTTAATGTTTGTTTGCCATGGAAACCGAGGGTGATGAATCTAAATTGACCATACGACTAAATGAGGAGATTTAGAAAGAGATACATTAGCATATTGATCGCGATCGTTTCGCAGCCACGAGATACACTTCACGCTCATATCACTTTGATTTTTACGGCGCATTTCGCAGGAGATGAAAAAGAAGGAAGCGTGGGCTACACGCATTAGGTAATGGCGCGTGGATGGAAATTGAATGTGGCAAACGGAGCGTGGCTTTCAAAGGTCTCTCCATAAATGAGAAAGGAAACCTCCTTCCCTCGAATACATTCATATTCCGCTATGCGTCACGGCGGAGTGTCATCAACTTACGGAAATTCAGACAAAATATATGCGCGCCGAGATAACCTGGAGGAAAGAATACCTCCTTTTGTAATCCACGTGATCATGAGCATGGCCAATGTTCCCGACTATCCATGGTTACAACTATTTATTCGTAGATTTATCTAAAGTCAGTTTTCTCAAATACGTTTATCGGAAGAATTTCACCATATGACTTCACTAGAGCTGTCGAAGCCAAGATAAGAGTAAATATTTTTAAAAGATCTAAAATTAATCATATATCTTGCAATATTTAACTCCAGCTCTTGCGATATATTCCCATAATTGCAAAATAAACAAGCGATAAAAATTAGCTATATACGTCTAGTTATATATATCTCGTATGCTTGCCTTCTGATAGGCACTAATGACACAGGATGGAAACCGAGATGATTTAGAAGACTTCATAATAGTCATTTGCAATAAGTTTTGGTTCATACTAAAATACATAAAATATAAAAAGGGTGTGATCTATAATAGTCGAGTTTTAGGCGAAATTATTTCTCATACTTATAAACAAGCCTGCTTTCTACATAACTTATGTAATAAAGAGAACATTTTCAATGTTCGGATGAAAATTTATCAGAGAATCTTGGGCTCAATTGTTCAAGGGTTTGTTCTTCAACTAAAAATATAAAGGTTCTTCAACTGATAAAAATATTTCCCACCCTTATAAACATTCCTACTTTCTACGTAATGTACATTATTAGTCAGGTAATTTTCATCCTTCGTAGGATAATTTTTTAGACTTTTCTGGGTTTATTAGAACAATATTTAAGTTCTCTGACTAAAAGAAAATAGAGTGAAACTTTCATAGTTGCTACATTCTCATAATGTATTGCAAAAGATAGGCAAATATACGCCTAAAGATTCACCGACCAAATATTAAAAAATAATTATTTACATTAAATATGAAAAGCTTAATCTATGTTGAATATAATAAAAATATCAATAAACTGCAAATTCCACGGATTTTATTTTGGCGAATGGTGTGGTTAGAGAGCTGGGCACGATAATGATAGCATGGTAAATGAAAACTAAATGCCAAAGTAAAAACTAGTTAAAATAAATAAGTTTACGAGTATAATTATGAATGGTTATCCATGAAGGATCGTTGTTACATAACGAAAAGATGAATGGTATAGAAATGAGGTAAAAGGAGTAGACAGGCTCTAGTGTTTAGTGTGTGAAGCTATTTAAATTGGTCAAACAGGCTACAAATTATTAACTAGAACGAGGGAACACAGTTTTGCTGTACCAATTAGGAAAAGATGGCCTCCCACTTCGCCAATGGTTTAAAATTGGGTGAAATGTATGTGATTCCAAAACGGAAATTCTGTGCTTTGAAAACTTTAACGTTGGAGGCTTGATATTTTGGAAGGAAGAGAGATTAGGAAAATAAAGGACTGTTTAATTGTCAATGGATATCTGTTTATGTCTGACTCCCCATTACTGGATATCCTTAATTACCTCTCAACCGCCAATGATTTTCTTTGTAACTTCCACTGTTTTCATTCTCTGTCATCCATCCTCCGTCCTCCTTAACAATTAATCCAACTGCAAGAACTGGACATTGCTTACTTAATTTTCCAATGTTTATGTCTTACTTTGTAACACCATTTGATTATTCATATCTGTTTCCCTCCTCCTCTGTCTTTATTTATGACAAAATGTAGAATTTACCATAGAATTTCCTCTCACTACATTAACGCTTTTCGTGTTTTTGTAGAAAGTAGAATGCATTGCAAGAATGAGACTATTCCGGATCGAGTCAGAGTATGCCAAGAAGGCTAAGACTAGTTCCTTTGTTATTATTTAAGATTTTGCCATTAATGAAGAGTTTTTATGACAGTAGAAGAGAATCGAATTGCATATCCTCTGGCAGATATTTTATGAAAGTGAAATGACTCTGAAAATCCCTTTAGGAAAGCGGGTTAACAGGAAGGAAAGGTTCTAGCCAAAGATTCAAGACTTGGACCTTTTCCAGTAAGTCATTTAATGGGCTTAACGGCCTTCGGGAATAAGGCGGAAAATCACAGTACTAAAGTTATAGAGTAAGGGTGTCCAAGCTTTTAACTCCGTTGGCCGCAAAATATTCCACTCACTTTTTTCAGGTACCCTACGCCGCTATTTAAAATACATAGTAATATTTCATCAAAATTCAGCTCTAGGTCAGTTTTCTTGCAATAATACTTAACTGAGTGTAACTTTGCACTTTGTACCGCAAATTCTTACCAAAATTTGCTTACTTTCATTTCAGACATAAATCTTTCAGATATAAATAAGTGCAAAACTTTCACGCTAGGGCGTATAAAATCGTAAATTGCAAACGAAGAGTGGATCGTTAATTTGATATCTTTCATACAGCGAGCGAATTCAATGTTACATAATCATATTCCTCAGAACAATTCAAATCGGTGAACTTTAAAATTAATTTTCATACACTAAGTAAAGCAACCATAATTTTATCTTCAGTGTCACTGGAATAAAAATCTCAAGAATACCTGTTGATATTTAGTATACCGCTTCTTTTCTAAAGAGGCAACGGACTTGACTTAATAGAGAGACATTACTGATTAAAATGTAATAATCCTTGAAAGAGAGGAAATTAGAAGCTAGGCTGCGATAGCTTGATAAATTCAGAGAAAGCACATTTGCGGAAGACGTCATCGGTATTATGCGACCCCCCTGATACTTCGGCCGATTCGACAATGAGCGTAAAATAAGAGAAATATATTAGGACAAGTCGTTTTAGGGACTCATTCTTTCCGCGAACGATACGCCACAGCAATAAAAGAAGCAACTATAACGCTCGTTGTTTTCACCCTCTGCCACTCTCCGAAAGGCGGCTTTCAGGGTATTTATATAGATGTAGATATAGAAATCTAGTCGACTGTATCGAGAAGAAAACGTATAGATGTGAGATATAAAACTATTAGAAAACATATTGGATGACTGCAGTTAGATAAACATATTACACAAATTACTGACGTCACGATACTAAACATTGAAAAAGCTGATGTTCTATGGTCTGATAAAGAACCGATGACTTCAAACCAAACCAAACTTCAAAATGATAAACCAAAGTTCTATAGCGAAATTTGTTTAAACAATATGTGATCAAATTTCTCATCCCATATCTTTGACTGATGAAGGACCATAATGTTAACGGACTTGATGGCTTTTAGAGTTGCTACAAATAAGCTCAACACGTCTGGTTCACAGAGCATGTAGCGCTGTATGCAGAAGGGCGAAACAGCGAGTGAGAGAACAAAACTTTATCGCCGCAATAAAACGCTCGAAAGCAGATTTGATATGAAAACAAAGGCAGTTATCTAGCTTCACGCTTAATTAACTTCCTTCCGTCACTTCCGCACGCCAATTCACTGAGACATCAGCACCGCCATGCATTCACAGCCGACGTGTCATTCGTAGGATGCAATGGACGTGAAAAATCAACTTCGAGTCAGATTTAGGTAATGGGAGATTTGCTTAATATACAAAAACTGAATGTGTTTGACACTGATTGTCGTTATATTCAAGAAGAATACGATGCACTTATAACTAATTACTACGGATTTCACATTACGGAAACTCGTCCCTCTTTATGAAAAGGGTGAAGGGTAACTTTGCACATTAAAGTGTGTGCCGAGGAATATTCCCAAGGAAAACGGACATGAAAACGGTCTAATAGGACCGGGACTTGAACCCAGATCTTCGACTTTTATCTTTGATTGCCCACAAGGTCTCCCAAATGGTATGTCTGATTGTTCTGAAAGCTCAATTGGGTAGAGCAATCACCCGGAAAGTGGATGATCCTGGTTCAGTACCGGTCCTGTGAGACATTTTTTATGTCAGTTTCACTTTGAGAATGGTCCCTCTTTATTGAAACGAAATATTTGGAATTTAGTCGAATCTACAACAATTTACAAAATTTGCCTAGCAGTGTCTATACTTTTAGGTAGATAGCTGTAGACGGATTCATTTGTGCATCTACAAAAGCAGATTTACATTCTAATCCACAACAAAAAAAAACAACCTTCCTTGACTGTTTTAATAGCCACAACTGCATATACAAAATTTCCTGTAAAGACTGGCGATTAACTGACTTATGTGAACGAAAATTGTAATTTTTTAATTAATATTATGAACTATAAAAACTGTGTTTAGCTCACGGAGAATTTTTAATATCAGAATTAGCAACTGAGAAATGTTGGAAAGATTCCACAAATAAGAATTATCTGTCATAAAATAGCATTTAAATAAATGCTATCTATATTAAATCATCATCTCCTAAAATGTTCACGAGTAATTCCAATGAACGTAGATCGACTTTGGCCCCCTGCCACACCGAAAGGAGGCTTGCTAGATATATATGTAGATGTAGATCCAAGACGGTTGATCTTTAATATTTCTATAAATATTAATATAATTTCGTATAATGTGCAATACAGGAGCAAGATCTTAACAAACAAAAGGTAGTTAGTTGGCTGTGAAAAAACAAACACACAAAAAATAGAAAGACAACGTTATGGCTAATACTCGTACTACAGACAATTACGCAATTTGATTAAGCAATGTTTCCGAGAATATATGATTTTAATAGATTAAATGAAACCTGAATTCAGGATACAATTGTAATTGTTTTCGCATTTGCAATACCAATTTTCCGCTTGAAAAATCAGCATTTCCCCCAAGTTACCGGCTAGTTTTTAGTTGAATTAAACTTCGAGAAAAAATCGCTGATAGAAAGAGATAATCCTAGTTGTGGGAAACTTTCCATCTTAAATTTTACGGAACCAACTTCGTCTTACACTTGAGAGATTTCTCTTGTCTTGATGCCTAACTCGAACTCGACGTAGCATATGATCGCTGTGGGAGTGTCCCACACAGTTAAGAACTCGCACCATAAGTTTTTCACTTTCCCTTTTAATTCCAAAAAGAACTCTACCCGAACGGGAAAACTAGTAAAGATGGGACCTTGGGTCTTAGCTGTTTAAGCCTTTATAAATTCAATGGAGCGAAGCAAGAGAATAAACGCGAGACACACTTTGTACGTCATCGCCTAGGCCTTCGCATTCGTCAAGCAGGAAGGGTTAAGGGAAGGGATTCGAGAGATAAGCCGGTGAAGGAGAAGTGGGGAGAGATAGCGGCGGACCTTGGGAGAGACTATCCAGCTGCAACTCTTTCACACTATGCCTCGTCTCGTAACCAAGGGCAACGGGAATGATCCCTCCAGCATCTGCTAATGCGGGCGACGAAAGTGCCGACCAAGACGAATGGGTAGATGGTGAGCTACTGATGGGTTTTGTAACCCATGAAAAGGATTGCTTCATTGCTCGATTTTTTCTTCACTTCATTATCCTTAATCTCTCTATCCTAAGTCTGTGCTAACGTGGTTAAATTACTAATCAACTATTCTTTCATGAATTTTTAGGGTACGTTACGCTGAATTTATCTCAAAATAATTATAAAATATTAAGCAAGTATCCTAGCACTGAGAATACTTTACCATGCAACATAGAAACAGAAATTTTCGGCTAGTAAAAATAAATGTCATGTTATTCAGTTTTAAGAGTTTTCGGATATTTAGCGAATAGGAAACTTCCCGAAATTTTTGTCATAACCGTTCCAAAAATTTCTCTTAAAATATCATAAAGAACTGTGATAGATTTATTTTACGATGAAACGAAAAATCCTTCTTATCTATACTAACTTAATTTTCGAAATAATTCTCTCAGGATTTGCAAAAGGATTGGCGTTGATTAACACGATCTTTTTCCTCTCTGGATATACTAACATTAATGCTATTTTTGTGGTTGCTTAATAAAATGATGTCGTTTACAGAACCTGCAGTATCAGATAACTTTTTGCTTCATCAACGGCTTTGTCAGTGGTGAAAATCAACTCTTTTCGTGAATTCGTGATGCATTAAAAGAGTTAGTATCATAGCAAATCTAGCGTATGGTTTGGGATCTTTTTAAGTGTTTCGACATTAACGATATATATTATTAGTACTTAAGTTATGCATATGTGACTAAAATATATAGTTTGATCAACGATTTCACTCTCAGGATTCCAAGATTTCTACATCTTTTTTAAATTTCTACATTTCATGCATAAATGTGTCATTTGAACTGCTGTAAAAGAATCGTTGGATTAATTTTGAAGGAATGTTAAGGATTGCATATTAAAATAATTTTTACCTTCTCAACAGTATGATCATTTTATAGTTTCAATCGAGAATATACATTTAGAATCGCTATTACGCCTCTTTATCAAACCTGTAATTATAGGGCAGAGCATAAGTTAGAATTGGTGCGAGAATGAAGGAAAACGTTTTAAATGTTGCATACAAAGAAGACTTCACGGATATTACCAAGAATAGATCAAAGGCTCTCAAATTATTATTTTATCACCATGAAGGAGCAAAGATCCACTTTTTGACGGAACCACAATTATTTAGTCTCCAAGCCTTTGGCGGCCAGATGTTTGGAATAAAAACTAACAAACAAATTTCTTTTCGACAGTCCTTTTCTCTTTCTCAAACAATCTTTAACAATTTTTCTTTTTTACTTTTTTGTCAGTCAACACCGTATTGAAACTAAGGCTTCCAGCGGTAGCTCTAGGTCGAGTTTTCATGTTCTTAAAGCAGCTTAACTGATGTAAACAGAACTGTACGCGATTCTTGAACTCAAATGTTCAAAAGACGCCAGAAAGAGTTTGGAACAGCAACGAATACAACACTTTCGAGAGAAGAGAAGATAGAAATCGCCTTATGAAGAAAACTCTATGAAGAGATCGGAGAGCTTATGAAATTCATTTCAAAGGAGTATCGAATAAAAAAAATTCTCCTCTTAGAAAAACAGAACCATGTTCACTAAAGTCGCAAAATTAACTATTTCACCATTAAAAAGGTAACAAAATAAGAGAACAGGCATTAGCGGTAACCTCACTTGCTCCGATAACGAAGTGTTCGTAATAAATAGAAATGACAGGGTTTTTCTCCGTCCTAAACCATTTCGATGAATACCTTTTTT
>KZ308586.1:561868-575767 GCA_000376725.2 Ladona fulva
TTTAGGTAATGGGAGATTTGCTTAATATACAAAAACTGAATGTGTTTGACACTGATTGTCGTTATATTCAAGAAGAATACGATGCACTTATAACTAATTACTACGGATTTCACATTACGGAAACTCGTCCCTCTTTATGAAAAGGGTGAAGGGTAACTTTGCACATTAAAGTGTGTGCCGAGGAATATTCCCAAGGAAAACGGACATGAAAACGGTCTAATAGGACCGGGACTTGAACCCAGATCTTCGACTTTTATCTTTGATTGCCCACAAGGTCTCCCAAATGGTATGTCTGATTGTTCTGAAAGCTCAATTGGGTAGAGCAATCACCCGGAAAGTGGATGATCCTGGTTCAGTACCGGTCCTGTGAGACATTTTTTATGTCAGTTTCACTTTGAGAATGGTCCCTCTTTATTGAAACGAAATATTTGGAATTTAGTCGAATCTACAACAATTTACAAAATTTGCCTAGCAGTGTCTATACTTTTAGGTAGATAGCTGTAGACGGATTCATTTGTGCATCTACAAAAGCAGATTTACATTCTAATCCACAACAAAAAAAAACAACCTTCCTTGACTGTTTTAATAGCCACAACTGCATATACAAAATTTCCTGTAAAGACTGGCGATTAACTGACTTATGTGAACGAAAATTGTAATTTTTTAATTAATATTATGAACTATAAAAACTGTGTTTAGCTCACGGAGAATTTTTAATATCAGAATTAGCAACTGAGAAATGTTGGAAAGATTCCACAAATAAGAATTATCTGTCATAAAATAGCATTTAAATAAATGCTATCTATATTAAATCATCATCTCCTAAAATGTTCACGAGTAATTCCAATGAACGTAGATCGACTTTGGCCCCCTGCCACACCGAAAGGAGGCTTGCTAGATATATATGTAGATGTAGATCCAAGACGGTTGATCTTTAATATTTCTATAAATATTAATATAATTTCGTATAATGTGCAATACAGGAGCAAGATCTTAACAAACAAAAGGTAGTTAGTTGGCTGTGAAAAAACAAACACACAAAAAATAGAAAGACAACGTTATGGCTAATACTCGTACTACAGACAATTACGCAATTTGATTAAGCAATGTTTCCGAGAATATATGATTTTAATAGATTAAATGAAACCTGAATTCAGGATACAATTGTAATTGTTTTCGCATTTGCAATACCAATTTTCCGCTTGAAAAATCAGCATTTCCCCCAAGTTACCGGCTAGTTTTTAGTTGAATTAAACTTCGAGAAAAAATCGCTGATAGAAAGAGATAATCCTAGTTGTGGGAAACTTTCCATCTTAAATTTTACGGAACCAACTTCGTCTTACACTTGAGAGATTTCTCTTGTCTTGATGCCTAACTCGAACTCGACGTAGCATATGATCGCTGTGGGAGTGTCCCACACAGTTAAGAACTCGCACCATAAGTTTTTCACTTTCCCTTTTAATTCCAAAAAGAACTCTACCCGAACGGGAAAACTAGTAAAGATGGGACCTTGGGTCTTAGCTGTTTAAGCCTTTATAAATTCAATGGAGCGAAGCAAGAGAATAAACGCGAGACACACTTTGTACGTCATCGCCTAGGCCTTCGCATTCGTCAAGCAGGAAGGGTTAAGGGAAGGGATTCGAGAGATAAGCCGGTGAAGGAGAAGTGGGGAGAGATAGCGGCGGACCTTGGGAGAGACTATCCAGCTGCAACTCTTTCACACTATGCCTCGTCTCGTAACCAAGGGCAACGGGAATGATCCCTCCAGCATCTGCTAATGCGGGCGACGAAAGTGCCGACCAAGACGAATGGGTAGATGGTGAGCTACTGATGGGTTTTGTAACCCATGAAAAGGATTGCTTCATTGCTCGATTTTTTCTTCACTTCATTATCCTTAATCTCTCTATCCTAAGTCTGTGCTAACGTGGTTAAATTACTAATCAACTATTCTTTCATGAATTTTTAGGGTACGTTACGCTGAATTTATCTCAAAATAATTATAAAATATTAAGCAAGTATCCTAGCACTGAGAATACTTTACCATGCAACATAGAAACAGAAATTTTCGGCTAGTAAAAATAAATGTCATGTTATTCAGTTTTAAGAGTTTTCGGATATTTAGCGAATAGGAAACTTCCCGAAATTTTTGTCATAACCGTTCCAAAAATTTCTCTTAAAATATCATAAAGAACTGTGATAGATTTATTTTACGATGAAACGAAAAATCCTTCTTATCTATACTAACTTAATTTTCGAAATAATTCTCTCAGGATTTGCAAAAGGATTGGCGTTGATTAACACGATCTTTTTCCTCTCTGGATATACTAACATTAATGCTATTTTTGTGGTTGCTTAATAAAATGATGTCGTTTACAGAACCTGCAGTATCAGATAACTTTTTGCTTCATCAACGGCTTTGTCAGTGGTGAAAATCAACTCTTTTCGTGAATTCGTGATGCATTAAAAGAGTTAGTATCATAGCAAATCTAGCGTATGGTTTGGGATCTTTTTAAGTGTTTCGACATTAACGATATATATTATTAGTACTTAAGTTATGCATATGTGACTAAAATATATAGTTTGATCAACGATTTCACTCTCAGGATTCCAAGATTTCTACATCTTTTTTAAATTTCTACATTTCATGCATAAATGTGTCATTTGAACTGCTGTAAAAGAATCGTTGGATTAATTTTGAAGGAATGTTAAGGATTGCATATTAAAATAATTTTTACCTTCTCAACAGTATGATCATTTTATAGTTTCAATCGAGAATATACATTTAGAATCGCTATTACGCCTCTTTATCAAACCTGTAATTATAGGGCAGAGCATAAGTTAGAATTGGTGCGAGAATGAAGGAAAACGTTTTAAATGTTGCATACAAAGAAGACTTCACGGATATTACCAAGAATAGATCAAAGGCTCTCAAATTATTATTTTATCACCATGAAGGAGCAAAGATCCACTTTTTGACGGAACCACAATTATTTAGTCTCCAAGCCTTTGGCGGCCAGATGTTTGGAATAAAAACTAACAAACAAATTTCTTTTCGACAGTCCTTTTCTCTTTCTCAAACAATCTTTAACAATTTTTCTTTTTTACTTTTTTGTCAGTCAACACCGTATTGAAACTAAGGCTTCCAGCGGTAGCTCTAGGTCGAGTTTTCATGTTCTTAAAGCAGCTTAACTGATGTAAACAGAACTGTACGCGATTCTTGAACTCAAATGTTCAAAAGACGCCAGAAAGAGTTTGGAACAGCAACGAATACAACACTTTCGAGAGAAGAGAAGATAGAAATCGCCTTATGAAGAAAACTCTATGAAGAGATCGGAGAGCTTATGAAATTCATTTCAAAGGAGTATCGAATAAAAAAAATTCTCCTCTTAGAAAAACAGAACCATGTTCACTAAAGTCGCAAAATTAACTATTTCACCATTAAAAAGGTAACAAAATAAGAGAACAGGCATTAGCGGTAACCTCACTTGCTCCGATAACGAAGTGTTCGTAATAAATAGAAATGACAGGGTTTTTCTCCGTCCTAAACCATTTCGATGAATACCTTTTTTCATCTCTTTACTTAATTCATTCTCCATAACTTCATTATTTTGAAAAATTCCAACGCTGTTTGGCAGTTGCTAAGAACGTCTTTATATATGTTACCAAGGGGTTATTTATTTTCTTCGAATTTTGAAAGAGTGAATATTAAATGAAGGGAAATTGTGTTTTCTCCAAGAATAAGTACCGTAAATAATTGAGAAGAAATGTATCAACAGTAGGGAATTATAACTTTATCACGCATGGATGACCTAGGGTATTTATTAGAATGTTACCCTATTATTCGCAATGAGTTAGATCTATATTCGAGCTAGAATATGCCGTTAAGGTTCACAGAATGATAGATTAGTTTTCAGCATAAACTATTTTTTCAAGTTTATCATTCCTTAGATCATTCTTCTTACGCTATTTCAGTTAAATCCTTCACACGTCATTCCACGCGCGTTTAAATTTTCAAAAGTTATATTTCGTCACAATTGAGACCGGCTTGCTTCTTTAGAATTTTTATTATAGAATCTTCAATATAGTCAATTCCCAACATTAACTAGTGACGTAAGTGCTACCTCGAAAACATTCTATACTATGCCGCGCTTCGCACCTTAAAGTAGGGAAAGGAGAATGAAGTTCAGTCAAAGTTATGCTGAAAACAAAACTGAACGCTAAACTATTACAAACAAAGATTGGTTAAGTACTTGATCAGCATTTTGTTCAAATACGTAATAAATTCACTTTAATTACGAATGAAATCCTTGACCGACACCCATTTGGCCGACAAGTCGTCCGCTAGAAGTATTTCCAAATGATTTTTAAGTATCGGTTATCATAAAAAGCGGTTCACTATTCACAACAAATTATCTTCGATATATTTATTTAGAAATCCATTGCGAATATTATTAACAGAAGAAAGGATTTCAAAAATGTTAACTTTGCATGCCGTTGTTGGTCAGTTTAAAAAATCTCACCCTGAGTAAGAAGGATAACAATTGAAAGATGATAACAATGGAGATGAAAGATGAAGTTTGAGAGACCGTAACATATTATTTCCATGAAAATTCATCCCACCAGCTTAAATGATAAATAATCTTTCCTTGCCAGTTTTGGAAAGTTTTCTTCTCAAAGACCCCAGTGGACATCTAGCGGAGAATGAGTCAACTAGTTGACCTCCGCTCTCCACATGGTAGGCATCGATTTATTACGTAATTAGAAAGTACTTTTCGGACTTTTCTTTACAAAACATGACTATTTCTTTTCAAATAACACATATATTTGAAATTTTAAAAATCCAGCGCTGTTTCTATCTCAGTCAGCCTTTTTTTATTTAATTTATGATCATTTTTCCTTGTTCCTAACCGTTGTCATAGATTTATTGCCATAAATACATTTCTTCGTTTGTCACATTCTGAATGAAGCTTCTTTAAATTGAATCGAAGTAATCCAGAAAAGCTAAGATATTTCCAAAATATCATAATAATTCATTACTCATTATCAGAGTAACAATTCTTCTACTTTTAAGGAAGTTATAAGATTACTTTTAAGCTAATCTTGAAGAGGCGGGTAACATTCTCATTCACTCGAGAGTGGTACTGTGGAGTACCACATAAAGATTTTTAATTAATAAATACTCTAAATTCAGTTTTTGGATAAAAAGGGAATAGCACCAAAGACTGCAAGATATAATAATATAACGCGATTTAACGGGCAAGATTGAGACTATCAAGTCTCTTCTTACATTTATCTGTAAAGTATTCAGCCCGAAGGCAGGCTGGGACCTCATCCCCTCTACCATTAGCTGCGGACAGCTGGGAGAGAGAAAAGAGGCTTACTAGGCAAGATGAGGAGTGAGGTAGTTTGCCCTTGCTTTCATCATTGAGCCAGAATGCAATAAGCAGAAAAAGCCCACGACAGTGAATCACAATGACTCTACGAGTTACACTTTTTGTAACATTGTACAAGGAGAAACCTTAATTAATACAGTTCTTCAGCATAGCTCATACCTCAGTAGCTTTCATATCATCACAGTCATGAACAAGACGGAGACAAAAGTATAAAAAAAAAGATACATTTTCTCTATCCCGTTCCAAAAGACCTTCTTACATTAAGTTATGACCATAAGGATGCAGCTAGCAATATAAATTCAGGGTAAAGGATTTAAGGTATCCTCAGTATAAGGCGCACGCCTACGACAAAACCAAGGACAAAAAACGGTCATGGAAAAAGACTGACAGGACCGGATACGTTCTCAACATCTTCACCTTCCAACTACCATTGGGTAGGGGTTTGGATCAACTACTCCTGCCTCTTTCTGTCCCTCCACAGCACCGTTTCCATATAACCGTACATTTTTCATCTCTCTTACCCATGCCTTCTTTCTTTTCATTTATTCCTCTCATATCCGTTTCCTTTCGAATACCGCCTTAGAAAATCCTCTTTTTTCCATTCTTGTGACCATTCTTCGATACTTTTCCACACACTCTCCACCTACCATCAACTCATCTTTCTCACCTGCGAGCAATAGGTTAAAAAAGCCATCATACTAAGCCAGAAAGGACCATAAGTATAAAATTGAACCCCTCCCTCAGAGGACTAACGTGGATAAGTTCTCCTTCTGTAATCGTAGAATTGAGCAGTGGAACGCATAACCCGCAAGTATCTTAGAGCCATTCCCTCCTAGTGTACGTAAGAAATTTGTTAAAAATAATAAAAAAACCTGCTTAGAAACCGTAATACAGATTACTAATAATGATTATTAAATAATTATACAGGATAATTATTTCAAGGACACCCATAAGAAAACAAATGCAAGTAAACATAGTATGAAAAATAGGAATAAAAATTTGTAACATGTAACACACTTAAACAATCACTATGGCAAAAACAAATTAGACGTCATGGTGCCGATGATATTTAATAAATTGCCTCATCATCNATTTCAAGGACACCCATAAGAAAACAAATGCAAGTAAACATAGTATGAAAAATAGGAATAAAAATTTGTAACATGTAACACACTTAAACAATCACTATGGCAAAAACAAATTAGACGTCATGGTGCCGATGATATTTAATAAATTGCCTCATCATCTTAAATCATTAACTAGTATGTCACAAGTTATAGTGAGGATAAAGGACTATCTTTTTAATGATAGTTCACTAGGGTAGAATAGAAATAGCAAGAAATACATTGCCAATCGGAGTGAAAAAATTGTTCCATGAATGAATGTCCTATAAATGTATAAAACAATTTTTTTTTTACTTGTATTGATCGTTGTATACAGAAATATTTATATGGGAACATATATGTTTATATATTTTTTAGGATTTCTTGGGATTTTCCCATACTCTTAGTTAACGGGAAATTAACAAGAGAACTGTTCTCTTGTTAATTTCCCGTTGTTACCTGTTCTATTTACGCAGTAATGAAACTGATAGTGGCATTTAAAATAATATTTGACGACTTTGAGAGTAAGCTTATTTATTTCTTTGTGATTCTCGTAACACCTTGGCCGCGGTGGCAGAGTGGTTGACCTACCAGAATATCTATCTCAAGGCCCCGGGTTCGAGTCCCTACTAGTAGGACTTTTCCTGCTAAGAAATGGTTGCCTATATTTTTAAATAATGATAATTATAGAAATAGATGTAACTGGATTAATCTTCCTGTTTCCACATTTTTCATCTCTCTTACCCATGCCTTCTTTCTTTTCATTTATTCCTCTCATATCCGTTTCCTTTCGAATACCGCCTTAGAAAATCCTTCTTTCATTCATGTGACCATTCTTCGATACTTTTCCACACACTCTCCACCTACCATCAACTCATCTTTCTCACCTGCGAGCAATAGGTTCTTTGGCCCCCTGCCACACCGAAAGGAGGCTTGCTAGATATATATGTAGATGTAGATCCAAGACGGTTGATCTTTAATATTTCTATAAATATTAATATAATTTCGTATAATGTGCAATACAGGAGCAAGATCTTAACAAACAAAAGGTAGTTAGTTGGCTGTGAAAAAACAAACACACAAAAAATAGAAAGACAACGTTATGGCTAATACTCGTACTACAGACAATTACGCAATTTGATTAAGCAATGTTTCCGAGAATATATGATTTTAATAGATTAAATGAAACCTGAATTCAGGATACAATTGTAATTGTTTTCGCATTTGCAATACCAATTTTCCGCTTGAAAAATCAGCATTTCCCCCAAGTTACCGGCTAGTTTTTAGTTGAATTAAACTTCGAGAAAAAATCGCTGATAGAAAGAGATAATCCTAGTTGTGGGAAACTTTCCATCTTAAATTTTACGGAACCAACTTCGTCTTACACTTGAGAGATTTCTCTTGTCTTGATGCCTAACTCGAACTCGACGTAGCATATGATCGCTGTGGGAGTGTCCCACACAGTTAAGAACTCGCACCATAAGTTTTTCACTTTCCCTTTTAATTCCAAAAAGAACTCTACCCGAACGGGAAAACTAGTAAAGATGGGACCTTGGGTCTTAGCTGTTTAAGCCTTTATAAATTCAATGGAGCGAAGCAAGAGAATAAACGCGAGACACACTTTGTACGTCATCGCCTAGGCCTTCGCATTCGTCAAGCAGGAAGGGTTAAGGGAAGGGATTCGAGAGATAAGCCGGTGAAGGAGAAGTGGGGAGAGATAGCGGCGGACCTTGGGAGAGACTATCCAGCTGCAACTCTTTCACACTATGCCTCGTCTCGTAACCAAGGGCAACGGGAATGATCCCTCCAGCATCTGCTAATGCGGGCGACGAAAGTGCCGACCAAGACGAATGGGTAGATGGTGAGCTACTGATGGGTTTTGTAACCCATGAAAAGGATTGCTTCATTGCTCGATTTTTTCTTCACTTCATTATCCTTAATCTCTCTATCCTAAGTCTGTGCTAACGTGGTTAAATTACTAATCAACTATTCTTTCATGAATTTTTAGGGTACGTTACGCTGAATTTATCTCAAAATAATTATAAAATATTAAGCAAGTATCCTAGCACTGAGAATACTTTACCATGCAACATAGAAACAGAAATTTTCGGCTAGTAAAAATAAATGTCATGTTATTCAGTTTTAAGAGTTTTCGGATATTTAGCGAATAGGAAACTTCCCGAAATTTTTGTCATAACCGTTCCAAAAATTTCTCTTAAAATATCATAAAGAACTGTGATAGATTTATTTTACGATGAAACGAAAAATCCTTCTTATCTATACTAACTTAATTTTCGAAATAATTCTCTCAGGATTTGCAAAAGGATTGGCGTTGATTAACACGATCTTTTTCCTCTCTGGATATACTAACATTAATGCTATTTTTGTGGTTGCTTAATAAAATGATGTCGTTTACAGAACCTGCAGTATCAGATAACTTTTTGCTTCATCAACGGCTTTGTCAGTGGTGAAAATCAACTCTTTTCGTGAATTCGTGATGCATTAAAAGAGTTAGTATCATAGCAAATCTAGCGTATGGTTTGGGATCTTTTTAAGTGTTTCGACATTAACGATATATATTATTAGTACTTAAGTTATGCATATGTGACTAAAATATATAGTTTGATCAACGATTTCACTCTCAGGATTCCAAGATTTCTACATCTTTTTTAAATTTCTACATTTCATGCATAAATGTGTCATTTGAACTGCTGTAAAAGAATCGTTGGATTAATTTTGAAGGAATGTTAAGGATTGCATATTAAAATAATTTTTACCTTCTCAACAGTATGATCATTTTATAGTTTCAATCGAGAATATACATTTAGAATCGCTATTACGCCTCTTTATCAAACCTGTAATTATAGGGCAGAGCATAAGTTAGAATTGGTGCGAGAATGAAGGAAAACGTTTTAAATGTTGCATACAAAGAAGACTTCACGGATATTACCAAGAATAGATCAAAGGCTCTCAAATTATTATTTTATCACCATGAAGGAGCAAAGATCCACTTTTTGACGGAACCACAATTATTTAGTCTCCAAGCCTTTGGCGGCCAGATGTTTGGAATAAAAACTAACAAACAAATTTCTTTTCGACAGTCCTTTTCTCTTTCTCAAACAATCTTTAACAATTTTTCTTTTTTACTTTTTTGTCAGTCAACACCGTATTGAAACTAAGGCTTCCAGCGGTAGCTCTAGGTCGAGTTTTCATGTTCTTAAAGCAGCTTAACTGATGTAAACAGAACTGTACGCGATTCTTGAACTCAAATGTTCAAAAGACGCCAGAAAGAGTTTGGAACAGCAACGAATACAACACTTTCGAGAGAAGAGAAGATAGAAATCGCCTTATGAAGAAAACTCTATGAAGAGATCGGAGAGCTTATGAAATTCATTTCAAAGGAGTATCGAATAAAAAAAATTCTCCTCTTAGAAAAACAGAACCATGTTCACTAAAGTCGCAAAATTAACTATTTCACCATTAAAAAGGTAACAAAATAAGAGAACAGGCATTAGCGGTAACCTCACTTGCTCCGATAACGAAGTGTTCGTAATAAATAGAAATGACAGGGTTTTTCTCCGTCCTAAACCATTTCGATGAATACCTTTTTTCATCTCTTTACTTAATTCATTCTCCATAACTTCATTATTTTGAAAAATTCCAACGCTGTTTGGCAGTTGCTAAGAACGTCTTTATATATGTTACCAAGGGGTTATTTATTTTCTTCGAATTTTGAAAGAGTGAATATTAAATGAAGGGAAATTGTGTTTTCTCCAAGAATAAGTACCGTAAATAATTGAGAAGAAATGTATCAACAGTAGGGAATTATAACTTTATCACGCATGGATGACCTAGGGTATTTATTAGAATGTTACCCTATTATTCGCAATGAGTTAGATCTATATTCGAGCTAGAATATGCCGTTAAGGTTCACAGAATGATAGATTAGTTTTCAGCATAAACTATTTTTTCAAGTTTATCATTCCTTAGATCATTCTTCTTACGCTATTTCAGTTAAATCCTTCACACGTCATTCCACGCGCGTTTAAATTTTCAAAAGTTATATTTCGTCACAATTGAGACCGGCTTGCTTCTTTAGAATTTTTATTATAGAATCTTCAATATAGTCAATTCCCAACATTAACTAGTGACGTAAGTGCTACCTCGAAAACATTCTATACTATGCCGCGCTTCGCACCTTAAAGTAGGGAAAGGAGAATGAAGTTCAGTCAAAGTTATGCTGAAAACAAAACTGAACGCTAAACTATTACAAACAAAGATTGGTTAAGTACTTGATCAGCATTTTGTTCAAATACGTAATAAATTCACTTTAATTACGAATGAAATCCTTGACCGACACCCATTTGGCCGACAAGTCGTCCGCTAGAAGTATTTCCAAATGATTTTTAAGTATCGGTTATCATAAAAAGCGGTTCACTATTCACAACAAATTATCTTCGATATATTTATTTAGAAATCCATTGCGAATATTATTAACAGAAGAAAGGATTTCAAAAATGTTAACTTTGCATGCCGTTGTTGGTCAGTTTAAAAAATCTCACCCTGAGTAAGAAGGATAACAATTGAAAGATGATAACAATGGAGATGAAAGATGAAGTTTGAGAGACCGTAACATATTATTTCCATGAAAATTCATCCCACCAGCTTAAATGATAAATAATCTTTCCTTGCCAGTTTTGGAAAGTTTTCTTCTCAAAGACCCCAGTGGACATCTAGCGGAGAATGAGTCAACTAGTTGACCTCCGCTCTCCACATGGTAGGCATCGATTTATTACGTAATTAGAAAGTACTTTTCGGACTTTTCTTTACAAAACATGACTATTTCTTTTCAAATAACACATATATTTGAAATTTTAAAAATCCAGCGCTGTTTCTATCTCAGTCAGCCTTTTTTTATTTAATTTATGATCATTTTTCCTTGTTCCTAACCGTTGTCATAGATATATTGCCATAAATACATTTCTTCGTTTGTCACATTCTGAATGAAGCTTCTTTAAATTGAATCGAAGTAATCCAGAAAAGCTAAGATATTTCCAAAATATCATAATAATTCATTACTCATTATCAGAGTAACAATTCTTCTACTTTTAAGGAAGTTATAAGATTACTTTTAAGCTAATCTTGAAGAGGCGGGTAACATTCTCATTCACTCGAGAGTGGTACTGTGGAGTACCACATAAAGATTTTTAATTAATAAATACTCTAAATTCAGTTTTTGGATAAAAAGGGAATAGCACCAAAGACTGCAAGATATAATAATATAACGCGATTTAACGGGCAAGATTGAGACTATCAAGTCTCTTCTTACATTTATCTGTAAAGTATTCAGCCCGAAGGCAGGCTGGGACCTCATCCCCTCTACCATTAGCTGCGGACAGCTGGGAGAGAGAAAAGAGGCTTACTAGGCAAGATGAGGAGTGAGGTAGTTTGCCCTTGCTTTCATCATTGAGCCAGAATGCAATAAGCAGAAAAAGCCCACGACAGTGAATCACAATGACTCTACGAGTTACACTTTTTGTAACATTGTACAAGGAGAAACCTTAATTAATACAGTTCTTCAGCATAGCTCATACCTCAGTAGCTTTCATATCATCACAGTCATGAACAAGACGGAGACAAAAGTATAAAAAAAAAGATACATTTTCTCTATCCCGTTCCAAAAGACCTTCTTACATTAAGTTATGACCATAAGGATGCAGCTAGCAATATAAATTCAGGGTAAAGGATTTAAGGTATCCTCAGTATAAGGCGCACGCCTACGACAAAACCAAGGACAAAAAACGGTCATGGAAAAAGACTGACAGGACCGGATACGTTCTCAACATCTTCACCTTCCAACTACCATTGGGTAGGGGTTTGGATCAACTACTCCTGCCTCTTTCTGTCCCTCCACAGCACCGTTTCCATATAACCGTACATTTTTCATCTCTCTTACCCATGCCTTCTTTCTTTTCATTTATTCCTCTCATATCCGTTTCCTTTCGAATACCGCCTTAGAAAATCCTTCTTTTTCCATTCATGTGACCATACTATATAGGTCTGCTTCTTCTATACTTTTCCACACACTCTCCACCTACCATCAACTCATCTTTCTCACCTGCGAGCAATAGGTTAAAAAAGTCATCATACTACGGCAGAAGAACAAGACGGAGACAAAAGTATATAAAAGATACATTTTCTCTATCCCGTTCCAAAAGACCTTACAGAAAGTTATGACCATAAGGATGCAGCTATCAATATAAATTCAGGGTAAAGGATTTAAGGTATCCTCAGTATAAGGCGCACGCCTACGACAAAACCAATGACAAGAAACGGTCATGGAAAAAGACTGACAGGACCGGATACGTTCTCAACATCTTCACCTTCCAACTACCATTGGGTAGGGGTTTGGATCAACTACTCCTGCCTCTTTCTGTCCCTCCACAGCACCGTTTCCATATAACCGTACATTTTTCATCTCTCTTACCCATGCCTTCTTTCTTTTCATTTATTCCTCTCATATCCGTTTCCTTTCGAATACCGCCTTAGAAAATCCTCTTTTTTCCATTCTTGTGACCATTCTTCGATACTTTTCCACACACTCTCCACCTACCATCAACTCATCTTTCTCACCTGCGAGCAATAGGTTAAAAAAGCCATCATACTAAGCCAGAAAGGACCATAAGTATAAAATTGAACCCCTCCCTCAGAGGACTAACGTGGATAAGTTCTCCTTCTGTAATCGTAGAATTGAGCAGTGGAACGCATAACCCGCAAGTATCTTAGAGCCATTCCCTCCTAGTGTACGTAAGAAATTTGTTAAAAATAATAAAAAAACCTGCTTAGAAACCGTAATACAGATTACTAATAATGATTATTAAATAATTATACAGGATAATTATTTCAAGGACACCCATAAGAAAACAAATGCAAGTAAACATAGTATGAAAAATAGGAATAAAAATTTGTAACATGTAACACACTTAAACAATCACTATGGCAAAAACAAATTAGACGTCATGGTGCCGATGATATTTAATAAATTGCCTCATCATCTTAAATCATTAACTAGTATGTCACAAGTTATAGTGAGGATAAAGGACTATCTTTTTAATGATAGTTCACTAGGGTAGAATAGAAATAGCAAGAAATACATTGCCAATCGGAGTGAAAAAATTGTTCCATGAATGAATGTCCTATAAATGTATAAAACAATTTTTTTTTACTTGTATTGATCGTTGTATACAGAAATATTTATATGGGAACATATATGTTTATATATTTTTTAGGATTTCTTGGGATTTTCCCATACTCTTAGTTAACGGGAAATTAACAAGAGAACTGTTCTCTTGTTAATTTCCCGTTGTTACCTGTTCTATTTACGCAGTAATGAAACTGATAGT
>KZ308586.1:577234-623768 GCA_000376725.2 Ladona fulva
TTCCAATTGTGTAAACTTGGCTTCGTGTAGAATATAATTGTAAATATGCGAATTGTTAATATCGCCATTTTAAATCTATCAAAGATATTTTGTCTTTTTTGAAGGATTGTCTTTCCTGCTTCAGCACTGACGTCATCGCCACATGCGCCTTTGGAATCCAATGTGATGCGCTCCAAAATCCAGAGACCTCTGAATTTCGAAGAATGGGGAAAATTGCCTTCCAAATGACGTGGAAGAGGAGAATTCTATTTGCGGTATTGTATTTTAATTACTTTTTTCACACAGAAATTTAGCACTTACCGAGAAGAGAAATACCACCGATGATAAGTCAAATTTTGTAAAAATTTCACTTCGCCTTAAATATCCGAATAATAACAATGTTTAAAATTTATGCTGCCGAAATAAATTCCGACCCTTGCAACGAATAGGGGATTAAAGTAATTATAGGTTTTATTATTATTAATATTATTATTGTAACTTAACTTTTTTATTTAATACAATTAAATTATTAATGTTTAAGATAAATTCTTGGATTAATGTTTCTCAGTAAAATAAATAAATTAAAATATTTTCTCCGAGAATTAGCTGTCAAAGCGTTTATTTTTATGTCACATCGTATTCATATAAGTTAAAATAGAGACTGCTTGGAAATCATGATTTTTAAATATTGTATTGAGTTAAATAGTAAATCGTAATTGTGCCAGTTTTTTTATTTAAATTTAAGATCAAAATTCTATGGTAACTATACTGAAATAAATTGAATTCATAATTGTATGTAACTGAAATAAAATACTATTATTATGATAATATTATTACCTAACTATATTTAAACTAATGATCCCACCCTAACAACAAATTTAATTCAGCAGATTTCATTGACTGCCCTACATATACACACCCAAGTTTTAGTATCAATAAATAGTTACTATTTATAAATATGGATTCCCATCTTTTTTCCGATTGAACAAGGTCGCAAATGGAGCGTTAAAGAAGACCGAGCGACTCTATTTTATCGCCGAAGCTCTCAGATTACCCACAATTCCCCTGCACCACCTTCGCCGTCCCAAAGGTTGCTACGCGACCGGAATCAAATTATTCCGGCGCTCGTGCCGCCATCCGTAGCCATGGTGACGCCGTGTTTTTTCCACATCTTCACCATTTGTCTCTTTTTTCCGCAGTTCCGGTGGAGGCAACCGCCTTCCTCGGCGCTGTCGCCGCTTTCGTAGTCCTGCTCCTCGTCTTTTTCCTCTACTTAAACAAGAAATGGTGTTTCTACGGAATCGGAGGCTTCCCGTGCTGCGACGAGCCTCTGAGGAAGGCGCGCTCCGGACACGGGCGGAACAAGGAGCTCGGTGAGTTGAATACGCAAGATTCAACGGTCTTTTCAACGGTCACTCCGAAGGATAAATGGATTTTCTCATGAATGACCGATTACTTCGAGTAAAGGAGACAAACTTTTGGATACTTGATTCAGGTTTGATACTCGATTGTACCTCTTGTGATGAGTCCTCCCAGTTACCTGCTCCTATCCATCGAGAGATAGGAAAGTGGATCCAGGGAGTAAAGCACTGCAACCCATGGAGACGAATCTATTACAATTATTTTCGAATGCAAAACGAATTAAATGAGTGATGAATTAAACAAATTAGGATATCTTCCGATTCGCGTGAAGAGGCAATGCAATACAAACGTGTTTATTGGGCGAAATTGGGACTGGAGAGTCCCATCTTCCATTTAATCCTTGTTAAATTAATGTAAAGATATGGAATATAACATTATATATGATAACACACCAAAATATGTATATAGTTTCGCAATATATGGCATTAGGCAAAAATATAACTACTGATTTGAAAAGACTTGTATGTAATGGTTTGATGATCCCCTATCATGGGATAGGAAGAGATAACTGGAAAATTAAACCAATTGGAAGAAAACTGGACTAGGAAATGCTATAAAATTCCACGCTATGAATAAGTAACATTATGCAATAAAAAAGTTTGCAAATCGCTATATTCAAGCAACTGTCAAATACAACAGTTTCCAGCCTCAGAATGAAAAGAAAAGTACAAATAAGCCTTTTCCCAAATTATCCCCACGTGTCTCTTAGCCTCCTTTCGTACACAGTTACATCCATTACAAGGCTGGTTAAACGGAGAATCGGTAATCCAATACAACCAGCAACGGCGTTCATATTAGCCAACAGATGTTACACTGAGATTTTAAAAGAATGCATGTAAACTGTATCCTAAATCAGTCGACTGAAATGTGTTTATGAGTCACGCATATTATAAGGATATTTATAACCTCCTCGTTTCAAAAATAGAAAGGAAGCTAACGCAAAATATTTATGAATAGTTCTTAAGAGGGCTCATTTTCGGCAAAAAATATACACCATTGAACGACCTTAAAAATTGAGAAGAATGCCAAAGCCTTAATACAGTGCAACTGCATAGATATAAAACCCACAATCCTATAGTTTCACTTCAGAATCATAACTCTTAACCTTTGTTCGTTCTATAAAAACTATCCGTAATTATTTATTCCAGATTTAATAAAACAATCGACTGTCTGAAGGCAGACGATTTCAATTTTAACATTGACGATTTCGTTTTTTTCAAATTCAAGATTTTTCCTCCCATATAGAAAGAAAATAAATAAATTGTAACAACTGAAGTTGCACGGCGCTTGATTAAAATTGCATAAAATTATGTGAATTACGAAAAATACTAATTAATTGAAGCATTTTCTTGTAAATAATGTGCAGCTACAAGATGGCGCGTATCCAAAACAATTGTTACACTGATGATAGTAAATTTTAAAGATAGCGAACTCTTCAAGACATAATCACGATAATTTCACAATAATTCCGTATATTTGGATTGTAGGTGTGCTGATGAAATAACAGGTTTTAGATACGACGAAGCTGGATAAGGCTTAGCAAAAACGGAAAATACTTTCCATGAAAAGATGAACAAGAAATCGAACCTATTTTACTGAGGTTTAGCAGGCGTTTCAATAGCATTTCCATATCGCCTTGTTTATCTAATTTCCATAGTATGTCACGCACTAATCTTTTAACGAGTCTTATAATGGCAATATCTAATAGACACATCGAGAATCAGAATATACATTAGTTGTAACATTAAAGCTTCAAGACGTTGGAACACACGTGAAAAGTTGAGTTATCAAAAAATATAACAAATTCCAATGGATTCCAAAGATATTTCAGACAAGAAACAAGAACACTCTACGTAACACAAATCCCAGATTTAAGAGAAATAAAACAATAAATTGTTTTGTATTTTATCTTAAAAGAAACCGAATTAGAAAAGGAAATTGACTATTCCGTTCAAAACATCACTACAGAATTTATAATCCAGAGTTGGTAAACATTGCGGCTATCGCTTTTCAAAACCTACTCTGGGATTTTTCCCAGTCTTAGTCCCTTGGATAAATTAAATATGAATTATAAAACATTCTTCTCGACAATCCTCAGCGATTAAATTAGTTACACAACCTGCTATGTCGATGTAAAACTATTTCAATAGAGACAACACTTAAGTACGTCCTGACAGATTCACATGATGCCCATGATATGAAATCGTTCCGAAATTTAATAAAGATTACTATCCAAAATTTCAGTGTTGACAAAAATAAACTTTGAATCATGCATTCCAGCAGAAGGCAAACAAAATTTTCTTTGGAAAGAAATCGCTGACTACACTGTTAAATACATTTTCTTCGACCTCGAAGAAGAATATAAACCTTTATTTTATGATTATCATCACCATGTTACAAAAATTACAGATATTATTCTTTCATATTCTTCTTTTCTGAGAAAAAATCCACAAAGTTTATGATACAAAACTACCATTGTAGAGAAAACGCAAGTATCATGGGCTATTCCAGTTGCAAAAGATAATCTACGCTTTTCTTAATCTCCCTGTATTGTCATACGCCATTCCATCCAAGAATTTTTATAAACAAGATTAGAAATGTAAGCTTTCCAATTAAACAAGCAATGAATTAGAACAGTATTTGAAAGAGGTAGCGCACGGAAATTGAAAATAGAGAAGCAAATGTTAATTCAAAGATAGTACCACATGCATTCATTTTCACTGCGAAATGTCAATCAATAAAGGATTCTGGGAAATGCTGAAAATTACCTATTCAAACAAGTAGAATTAAATCGGCGAAATTTAATCTGGATGAAAAATCGCAGCATCCATCTGTCCTAGTATTAAGAATCACCGAATTTTCAGCGAACGTCACAAGATGAAAAAATACGAAGCGATAACCATGGATACATTTGTGATAAAAACGGGCACACGTGGCAACGGCATACGTCACTTCCGTCGGCGACTGACAGCCAGTCTGCTGTCGATCTGTCCTTCTTCCGATACATATTTCCTCCCAAATGAATCCCATTCCCATATCATGTGGAAAACGGCCAATGCATCGAACAGTAGAATATCTACCACAATTCGTACAGTGCACATCTATGAAAATTCATTCCGAAAATAGGAGCAGTTAATTTGGGTTTTTGAAATGTAAACAAGGATGATAGTTTTTTCTGTACATTTTTCATTCGTTCTTTACCACTGCGTGGAACGGATCTTCATGATAAACATAAGGATAGGTTCTTTGAATAAAGATAAGTAAAAAATAAGTTCCAATTTTAACTAGCATCTCCAAAATTCTCAGCAAACGAGTTCAAAATCCATCCTAAAATGCATTCGTTTCGAACTTTGAATGAGTGAAAATACGTCGAGTTTATGTAACAATAACAGCTGTGATGTATTGGTTAGCGTGTGTGGCGGTAAAGATCTTACACGCGAGTTCGACACCGATATTGTAAATCTTGGTCTCCATTCTTTTCGTCCTGAAATTCATTTCCTTTCCGTGGACATTTTATCGATTTGACGTTACACTCAGGAGCAACGTTATGGCGTTTTTACGTTTGATCTACTTTAAAATAAAATTTCCTACGGCTAGGGAATTTCCTGTTCCCCTTTCTTCATCAAAGAGTACCGTTAGCCGTGGTCTTTAGGACATGGGAAAGTGATCCCAAACAGCAGTGTGCAAACATTCGCGAGAATCTGCACGCTTAGTTGAAACTACTGCCTTTGATGGACGATTCTTCAACCGGAAGGATTATAAGTTTTATTCAGCCAAAAATAAATCAAGCGTAAATACACCAGAAAGTTGTTTTAGGCCTATTTTTGAACACGTTTTGCTGAGAAACTAGGTAGTGTTCGTTACACTGGAATATACTGGTCCTTATTTTTTACAAAGAAAACTATCCTTATATGTATCATTAAGATCCGTTTGACGCAGTGGTAAAAATTCCCTTGACAGTTAATTCTAAACTATTCCAAAAAAAACAAAAGCAGATACAGTACAGCTACCCAATATTATCATAGTATCAATGGAAAATATTGGTAGAATATAAACTACTTACTCAGTTACTACTGTACTAAACAAAACTACTACAATCATTATTCTTAAATAATTCAGTCGCCTTGTTCAGAAGTTCACCATTTTATGCATTTACAGACGTAAAAGTTTTGTTCGTGAATGAGAAAAATACCCAATTGCAACTTGAGTAAAATGAACATTAGTATGATTTACTTACAACAGTGGTTCTTAACATTTCCAGTTGTATTAATGTCCTCAAATGTGTTCTCACGCTCTCCTGTCAAAGTATTTAATTTTGATAAATTGTAGAAAACGAAAATTGGGTTCTCCGCACCGTAAAATTATGGATGAAAATTTAACTGCTGAAATTAACTCCCAAAAAACTTCATTAATATTATAATAATCTTTTTATTTGTTTCTCGCTTCAACCATACACATATCAAATCCTTTCTATTATTACGATTTGCACCACTGGTTAAAAAAGCAGTAACTTGGTATTCAGAAGTGCCTTTCTACAAAGGAAGAGATGAGAATTCACTTTGAATGCATACTATAACAAACTACATGCCTTAAACAAATGATAGGTATTTCAATGATTGAACAGTTCAACGAAAATACAGAAAAGTGTCGTTATCCGAGTACCGATTAACAAAGTTTCCGTCAGTTTAGTTTATATCAGGTATATATTTCTTCTTTCTGCGCTGTGCCTTTTTAAATTGCACATATTTGCACAGTCACAACGCTTAAATTATCTTCGCTCTATCTGCGCCATGCCAATAAATAATAATAAAACACTTTATTTCAGGACGAGACTGAGATATCTAACCCTATGTCATAGAAAGTTTTTAAGAAAAAGCACTTGGGGGTAAAACTTCCAACTTATTCAGCCTAGACAATCGGACTTTGGCATGATAATCTGGAGATAATCGTTGAAAAAAGTGAGAACTACATCTGGGCAATGGACGTATATATTATGAAGTGAAATAGAAACATTTAATTTAAAAAAGTACTTATATCAAAGAGATTTTTAAATACACGGCCTAATTTACGTACACAAGACCCTTCCGTATTATACGAATTTTTGATTATCCGAGTTGGCCTCGGTTTACATCAACTCGGATAATTGAGAAACTACTGTAAATCGTAAAAAGAAAATAGGAATCACATAAGACTGGTAGCGCCAGAAAGCATAGGCTAATAAAATGCATAACCGAGTTGAGGGTTGCGGCACTTTAAGGGGCCTATGAGTTATGCTTGTTGCCTGCGTTGCAGGAGCATATAAGTGGCTTAATTTTTTAGACTAAAACGAAATTGTATTTATTTATTTGTTTGTTTGTATGTTTATTTAATTATTTATTTTAATTTTTAATTTAATTTATNTATTTATTTCATTTGTTTTATTTTTTATTTTATGTATTTGATTTATATATTTTGTTCATTTATTTATTTATCTGTTTCTTTATATATCTATTTTATTTGTTTTATTTTCTTGTTCGTTTATTTATTTCTTTATCGATTTATTTATTTCCCCACAAACATCTTTTTACTGGACAATTACAGTGGTTGACATGAACAGAAACAACAAATGATCACACTCAACCATCCCTAACCAGAAAAACCTGGTCAATCGGGACTCGAACCCGGGACCACTGGGTTTAAGAGCTATCACACTAACCACTCCGCCGCCGTGGCCGGTAAACATTACGTACATGAGAAGAAACAGATGAGGAAGATGAACGAAACTTAATCGCTTTTCATTTAGATTCCAATTATCACTGGCAAACTTCCAAGGAAACTTCCATTAGATATTTTCCCCGAGCCATTGTCTTATCTGAGTAAACACTTAAGCCGCAAAATTCCCTTCTCCGACCAATAAATACGGAGACGAAAAGTGCCTTCGTTCCCGAGGCATTCTGGGCCGAAACGAAAGGAGTAACAAAGGAGGGAAGACAAAACGACCTGAGTGAAAAACGGTGAGAAGTGAGGCATGAAGGAAAAAGTCCTCCTTGAAAGGAAGTCTCTTTTTCTGGGCAGATTTCGTTACCTCTCTATTTGAGGGAGGAGAGGAGCTTTCGAAGGGGAAATAGGAGGAGGGCACTTAAAAGAGAGGTCAGATGCTAGGGAAGTGAAAAGAGTGGAGGGAAGCAACTTGTCGAAAAAAGTGACAGCGATCTCGAGAGCCTTCAATTTTTTTCGCCACTTTTATATTTCCTTCAAGGTTATCGTTTTCCCCGAAACGCGGAGAAGAAAAGGGTATCCCCGGTTAGAGTATGAGAGAGAAGAAATCGAGTAAGAGTGCCCTGTCGGATATTATGAGGCCAAAGGAAAAGAAAGTCATCTCTTGGTATAAGAGATGAGGGCCTTAAGCCTCGTATATAAACTTGATTATTAAAACTATGAGAAGAAACAACCAAAAAGTGAATTATTTTCAAGTGAACTAAGTTGGCGGGGTATTGTGGTACGTATTACTATACAGCAGAGTCCCGATTATCCGAGTTGGTGTGAACCGGGGGTCCCCTCGGATAATCAAACACTAGGATAATACGGAAATGTCGTCTTGCGTACGTAAATTATAAACTAAACGCGCTGTTTAATGCCTTACAGTAGTACAACTAACTTAAGTAATACCCCGCTCAACACGGGGGATACGTTCCCATAAGTTCGAGCGCTAAATGAAACAGCGTTAAACGGGAATGAGTGAAACAGAACACAGATTACAAAAATTTATCAGGTTTTTGTTTTATTGCGTAACATTTATTGTTCAAAAATTCTTCATTACATGAATTATATACCTATTTATTTCTGATATCGATTTGTGTGAGGAGGGCTCTTCCTCATTTGACATCTTTTGTTTTTTTATATAAAGAAGTCATCTAACGTCGTTTGCCTTTTTCTATTTCGTTCAGCAAGCAGTTTTTTATAACAAGGCAACGCATCAACTACACTTCGACTTTGAAATTCTTTCAAATTTTGAATCATTCAGTATAAACCGATCCATAACTTCCTTTATAGTGGCCAATCTTTTTTTAGAATATCCGTTGAAAGTTCCTTCTGTTCCTCATCTTCAGAAACGCCAATTAATTTGGATTAACAAAATAATGCAAAATTTCTGGAAATCCCAATATAACCGCGCAATTCTGAAACAGCGTAAAGTGGGGTTTTACCGTACATATAATATATTCTATTAATCATAATACTGCGCTGTTGTCATAATACTGTTCCTTTGACGGAGAGTAAATGGAGGAAAAAATTTTATAAAACTTCAAAATATAATTTGTTAATGTTCTTGAATTCGTGCAAATAAACAATTCCGCTCATGAACGTTTAAGAGCAAAGATGTGGCAAACGTNTTCTTAAAACATTGTGAGGGAAAGAGTGGAAGTGGTGCAATGAAGATGGCTATGAGTTGGTAATTGCTTTTTATGAAAATTTTATAAAACTTCAAAATATAATTTGTTAATGTTCTTGAATTCGTGCAAATAAACAATTCCGCTCATGAACGTTTAAGAGCAAAGATGTGGCAAACGTTTTGAGAAGTTCAGTCCATCAATATCCAAAAATTTGAAGGCATACCTCTCTGTTTAACCCCTCAACGCTGTCAGGCGTACTATTACGTCTGGCGTTACTCTTCGTTTCTATACCATATAGAAGCCTAATATTCGCTTGATGTTCTATAACAATCATATGTTTTCAATAAGAAACAGTAATTCTTTCCAGTTATGCTCGCGTAATATTTTTCTGTTGCGTATAATTTATATATTTATTACATTTAGGTTTTAAAAATGTATCCGAGTATTTTGAAAGTATGACGATATTTCATTTAAGAAATAGCTATTTATAACTCAATGGGTTATCTTATTATATTTTTGTGACTTGGGTCTTAATTGGAAACTAAAATCTTCCAAAAGAGGACCGTAAACCTTTCTAGCTTTTGCTTGATGAGACACTTCGTTTACATCTTCCGAGAGAGGCTTCTTCCGCTGAGTCGTATGTGAAATGCCTTCGCTCTGTATATCCTAAGATAATTAGAAAGATTTATGATTCTATTCTTGAAAACTGTGCTTCGTCTAAGTGAAATAATTTAGGCAAACCGTCTTCCCACAGCTCTTTAGCTGTGAGACCCATTGAATACCGATTTATCACGCTTACTTTCTCCATGAAAAAGTTTAAAAAAAGCTTCAATATAAAAGCTCTTTAAATAAAACATATTTTTCTTCATAATATATACATCCATTGTCCAGATTCAGTTTTAACTATGCTGAACTGCCATGGTGTAGTACAAAAGTAATTTAAGTGATGTCACTACATTTGTAATTGAAAAGGCAAAGCACACAAAGTATTAGCTCGGATAATACATAACCTCGGTTATTCCGAATCCGGATAATCGAGACTACTTTAAATTCATTAATCAACTTACCTTTAATATCTGAATCACCTTCTAGAAATAACAGAACTTTTAACGTAAAACACAAAATCCGATATGTTACTCAAAATGTACGTTATAATGTCCATTAATTTTTCGTTTTTGCTAATTAGTTTTCATCATAAGCAATGTATTATTTTTGGATTATATCGATAGATCGACCGCTAAAATACGCAATGAGATTCTGTGGAAGTAACTAACATTTTCATCGCTAATAATGATATTACAGCACCCTCTCGAAAAATTTGTTACAAAAGACTTCTTTCTAAATAAATTATGAATGAATTATTGAAAATATGTGGATAAACAAAATAAACTTGAGATGATTAACAAAATATTTTATATCCAATACTTCACGTTGATGTTGACCACTATTGGCAATGAATTTGAAATTGTATAGATAATTGTAATTCGAGTAATTCGCATTCTACTCATATTTTACAACAATAGTTAGCTAATATCTCCTGGTGATATCTTTGAAATACTTAAGAATTAACTCGGTCATCAAGACCGAAATTTTTTATGCTGCTATATTATAAATTTAAATTATTTTTACCTCTACTGACCAGCAAAATCTGACCATCATCAATACAGACATCACCACTCTTCAAAACTAAGTGATCATTAATAAAATGAACTTCTTTCCAGAATTTCAAGATCATAAATTATCATACTCTGACCGAATTCTGCAATTTGATTTCCATTTCTGCATGTTTTATTGTTAAATCTCCTTTCTCTATTTTTATTACTGTCATAAACATAAATTTATCACCGCATGACGTGTATCACTGTTACCATGGATAAGTGCGTCGTTTATTTAGTTAATCTGTTTGTATTCTTCTCTGCACCTAAACTTTGTCATTCGTTTTAATTGTTTTTCCAAAGACTGTTTCGTTGATTACTGTATCTTCACTGTTGTTTCGTTTCTCTCTGTTTGTTTTTCCAAACTGTCGTTTGTTTGCTTTTATTGTTGTAGTTCCATGGTTACTTCTTACTACCAACGAATGCTTTATGTTTTGATATAAACAATCAGTTGTCGACCACGCCGAACATGGCGTGAGATAAAAAATAAATAGGATTTTTTTACCGTCGTTAAGGTTGAAGAGACTTTGGCATTCATTAATAGATAATATTCGAAGGTAGAAGTTAATTAAAAAGGGATGAATGGAGGAGAGAAGAAGCAGTAGCAAAGAATGGCACATTAATAATAAGTTGGGCTTAATAGAGCTCTCCTTGGCTAAGAGGAGAATGTTACGGTTCTCGCCGGAGGTCCTTGAGAAGGTCCCAACGCTTCCATCAGCTCCGCGCCTTATTAAATTAGAAAACGGCGCAAAACTTTGGAAGAGATTTCATCTCGGGGAACAGATGAAGCCTGAATGTTATTTCACCGCTATAGTCGCAAGCTCCCGCCGGTACATTTCGCTGGCAAATCGGATCTTGTACCATAAAGGCTCGTTTAGCACCGCCAAACTATAATGGGTTGATGAAATAAGTGTCATGTCGATGCAGTTTCCTACGCAAGGGGCACTGTTTCCTATGGATGACAGAACTAGATCTTATCTGCTCGACTGTATTCACCTTCGATGTTCCTCGTGATTGACGAAGAATTATGCTGTATTGAAGTACGGACAGAGTAGTAAGTTAAGGGAAATTGAAAGAGGGAAATTCTGGTTCACTGACTATTTATGTAGGAATATCTCCACTTATTTACTGAAGATTAGTCAAACATGTGACGCCACATCGTCACCCATGACATTGTTAACGACAATTTGGCTAAATAAAATTGACTGTTTTTTCAGAATTTCAAGTGTTTAGATATTTATTCGGAAAAAATTCCAAAGATAAAAAAGTATGGTTATAAAATATATTCAAGTATGGATATTGCTCTGGTTACATTGGAACCAAATTGCCTTTGTCTAGTCTCGGTTTCAGTGGCATCGCTTTCAAGTAGCTCAGATTTTTCTGCCTTCACTACAGTAGATTTAAATATAACTTAAGTAAACAAGATTTTGTACGAAATACAGAACGTAAAATCTCCTTTTTCATGCATCCCATCGTCGATATAAATTAGATCTAAGTGCTAAATAATGCTAGAAGGTTTTTTAATCATATTATTATTTATTATAAGGGTCTAAACAATTTTGTTCTGCATTTAAAAACCTAAGTGAATCCAAGGAAAAAGTACCCACAGCAGGAAAATACCCACAAAGAAAATGGGTGTTGAAAATCTGCTCAAACCTACCAAGAATTGAACTAAAATGTTTTTAAGAAACACCCTTGTCATGAAAAAATATGGTAAAAATAACAAACACAGACATGATATACACTGCAAAGAGTATGCGATATCAATAAAATGGATAATAAATTAAATAAACCATGATTAAAGTACGTCGGTACATAGTCAGTCTAGCCATAAGCGGTCCGGACTTTCAGTAGAACAAGTATGGGTGCGAACTTTCTGCGAAAGACAGTGTGCAATTAGTAGGTAAAAAAATCCTTGGCCTCCCTTATGGAATGTGTAGCTACGCCCCTGAAGTACGTATTATTCTATATATTGTCAGGTAAACGCAAAGCTAAATTACGGTAATTTCACACAAACACGCAACAACAACAAAATAACTATTCCCTAACCAAGGTTCGAACTCGGGACCTCAGTATATCCGGGCCAGCGCACCAATCCCTACGCCACCAAGAGCGAAAAATAGATAAGGGCTCACGATACTGATTTAAAGTATGTTAGTGATACAGGAAAAATAAAAAAACAGGAACCACTTTTCTAAGGAAACTAGATCCTATTAAATATAAAACACACACCAAAATACCATACAAAAACCAAAACAAGAACGACTAGTTTCGACATATAAGCGTTATCTTGTAGTCAAATCAAATGTTTTTTATATTAAATACGATAGGAAAAGTGGTTCCTGTTTTTAATTTCTCCTACCATCATACAATAACGCAAAGTAACACTTCAGTCAGTCGAATTTATTCTACGAGAAATCTTCCACATTTCCGATTTTTTTCAAATCTTTGATCGGAAGTCTAACAAACAGATGAACATCGATGTACAATTTATTCACGTTTTGCATTGAGTAGGCACATGACAGGAGGTTAAATATCATTGCTGAAAGATTGAGGATGTTTTGTTAAAATTGATTCACTAATGGTTCAATATTAACACACCTATTCTCAGATATTCAAGCGGTTAAAAAAGACCAGGTAATTTAATATTGAGGAGAAAATAAATAAACCGTTGCTAACGAGATAACACACAAGTATTGAGTATTACCGATAAAAGCTTTTGGCATTCTTCTCTCACCATAGTGCGCATATGAAACTGGCGTTGAATACTCAGACAAAAGTCAAATTATGTCTCGGTATGCTGCTAAACCTTCACAAATCATACAACATATTGACTCTTCACTTATATTCACCAAGAGGGAAACGCAACTATGAGCATGGCGATTCCAGAATTGAGAACTATCCAGAATTTAAGCAATCATTTTTGAGGAAACCTGCGTTAATCTTCACCATTCTTCCGTCGTTGTTAAATATTTTGCTCTTAGTCAATTCTATACGCAAAATCGGTCGATAACGAAAGAAATAAGAAGAGCATACAGTATAAAATATCCTTATAAATCCTACTAAACTATGTATACATAATCCAGCTGCCTGTACCGTTACTAATACGTTACGTCATGATACGTATATTACAAAGGATTAACGAAGATCGATAAGGAGTAAATAATCCGCAGTTCAATCTTTTTGTAGTACACCTGATAATTCTATAGCTTGCCAAACCGGTTTCGAAATCATGCACGGATATTTTTGCGGTATCCGTTAAAACATCGCGCAATACATTCCACCAAACCAACGTTAATTTCAAAGTTTTATGATTCATCAGGGTGAAAACTGACTAGTGCAATGAACAACACACCAACCATACGTTAAATACTCGTAGCAACCGTTCGCAAATGCAGTATGGAACTTCGTCGCTACGAATACAGAAGAAGCATCAGAAGAAAGAAACAAAAGAGGGACGATAAATAACCTTACATAAACAGGATATCGAAAACCTGGATGGATCGTAAATAAAGGAATTCGGAGTTCCCCTGTTGTACCATCTTTCGAAGCCCACACCCCGCTGTAGAGGCGGCCCTTTGGTAGCAGCCGATTGGCTATCGAATATTAGAAGACGCGGCATGCCTTCCATTTCTTTACGCTGCTCCCCCCTTAAGAACAATGCCTTTTCGCCCGACCCTCCTCCGCTAAGCCTTCTGCCCTTCAGGTCAGTCCTACTACGGCGTCGAGGAAGCTGCTCCCGAGTACAGCAGCTCCGACAGCGATGAGGACATCTTCCGACGCCTCCGACGCTCGGCGTCCGCGCACGCCCTGCCCACCAGCCACCAGCAGCAGGGGCTCAGGGACGCCCCCAGCCGGAGGCAGCAGAGGCCGGCGCCAGCGGAACCGCAGCCCCCGCAACAGAACGGGAGAGGCATCTTTGGAAGACAAGGAAAAGGGAGTGAGTACTGCCTTGAAACCCCGCCCTCCCCGCCTCTGTCTCCCTTTCACATCAGCACTGTCTCGACTACTCCCAGAAGATCGTCTCATGCCATACAATACACTGCTACATTAGAGCGAACCGGGCGGGTGAGATCAATGCCCGAAGGTGGGATTTCGGGAAAAGGCGATGGTTATTAACACCTTAGGAGACCTGTTCTCAGTTGTTACGGGAGGTTTTTGGAGGGTTTTCCCTAACGTCTTGGGCGAATGCCAGGCAGTTTTCAAATTATCATTTTATACTTCCCTCCAGCGTTGCCATCTGGCCAAATGGCCAAATTGCCATTGTATGTAATTTCGAGTATATTGAGCCTACTCCCCTTCTAAGCAATATGTAAAATTGTTGGTGCGAAGTTGGAAGAGTGGTTAGAAGTTAATAAGTAATTCGCGAAGTGGGACTGATGAGAACCAATTTCCAAGCATTTAGGGTATTCTTTTGTCAATGTTTCAAAATTCCTACTTGTCTGACCAATGTAAATTGGTCGTCTACTACAGCTACAGTCGTCACAAGTTAGTACGGTTATATTAAACAGGATCTAGTTTCCAGAGAAAAATTGTTCCCGTATTTTTGTTTTCCCATCGTCATGAAATATCACAAAATGACTGGACAGCCAGTTACAGTTCAAGATTAAGTTCAAAAAACAACCCGTATTTCATCCGACGGGATCTTACAGTGTTTTTTTTTCGAGAAAGGCAGAAAATCGAATCAGACAAGAATATGAATAATAGCGAAGTTACCAAGACTTCCACTAACGACGTAAGCATTAAAAAGTAGGATTAACCCTCCAAATAAACAAACGAAATCGTTACATTTAAATGAAAGAAAACGCGGCACAAACTGTCATTCATTTCCATAATTCCAACAGATTACTTCGTCACTTTTTAGTAATTCATAACTGATATTATACTTCACGTAAAAACTTCTCAATATTCAACAAATCAACTCGCTTCCCGAAGCAATGCTTCAAAAACAACAATAACGAATACAACTCTAAAAACACAAGACGATCGCCGATCAACTTGTCGTCAACGACGATGATCAAAAGGAAAACACGGCGTGGGTCGTGAACAATAAACGCGGTGCATCCTGATGTCCCCCCAAGCACGCGAGCACGCCGATGAGGTCCAATTCACGCAGAGCACTGTCCATGCACGCTTCACCCACCCTCATTCCTTTACCCCCTTCACGAGAGAAAAATAAATGTTTGTACAAAGTCACGTCCCGACGTGAAAAACCACGAGATTCGATGTTTATGTGTTTGTGTGTGTATTTGTTGAACCATTAAGTGTGTCGTAAATTAACTAGGACACGTTAGAGTTCTCCTACAACACTTGGTGTTAGCTTAGTTCTTTTGTGTTTCAGGAAATGGAGTACAGGTAAGTAAGGAATGAATATTTTCGTGTCACGCCTTACAGTAAAGAAGGCTTTAGTTTCTTTCTCTAAGTGTGTTTTATTTGTGTCACATGAATGTTATGTTTTTCTTTTACAACCAGTTTTTAAGTGTGACTTGGAAATGTTAATATGTTTTTTAAAGCATAATCGAACGAATTGACAACATCTACAAGAATCTTCTGCTATTCAATACTAAAATACAAGACTAAACGCCATATCAAAGAGCTGAACCCGCGCAAGTATTTGGGCGCATGGTATTTCTCTATTTCATCTCTGCAAAAATTTACAAGTGATTATTTTATAATTTAAGAAAGCCGTCTTCATACCATTAAATAATTCATCACGTCTGTTTATAATTAATTACCATGGTAAACGATGCGTTTCTCCTAACACGATCAATACTTTTCGATTTCGTGGCCACTTCATCTCGGTATTTCTTAATTAAAATAAACCCCATTAGGTATCACAATCGCTGTTAGGTCCAAGATAATCAGTGAGTTAGCTGAACCAAGCAGACGGGTAATTTTCTTAAGCCAAGCGAAAATGCAATGAAAAGTCATTGTCGACTTCTCATATGATATCTAAAAAACGCCTGATTGATAAAATGCCCGTTGTGGTTTGGAAAATTCTCGCTTGGGCTTTTATATTAGAGTAATATCATATTTATTACGGCAGAACATACTTTGAACCTGTAATTATCATCAATTTTACTTGAATCTTGATTTACTAGCTACCCGGGCAATATTTTGCGTATGATATGTGAAAACTCCGTATAAATTTGCATGTTTTTATTCAAGAGAAAATATCTTTTTCCAGCTGATTATTTCATCGTGGTTCTTCTTAGCGATCAATATCATATGCATTGCATTTAAGTAAATCTTTTCTGTCGACAATCATTAATCTTGAATTTAATTATATGATTTTTTATTTTAACTCGTTCGATATTTTTTATGATTTATTATATAACATGCCATGGGGTGTTGCGTATAAAATTTATTAAACACTTAGAATATTTTGCCTTTAGCCCGGGAATTTTGGACTAACGAATATTGTATAATCGAAACCCAATCTTACCTTTAAAAGATAACCTATACAAGGACTTACACTGATGGCTTGATTCGTTAGCTGATATTAAATATTTCCTCAGAAGTGAAAATTCTGAATTTTGTAAGGATATGGAAGGTACATCAGGAACATAAGCTGAAAGATAAATTCGTATTTGAAATAGGCAACTTTAAGGCACTGTCAATTATATACTTATTGGATGAAAGTAAGAAATTCTTGGATTCAAATACGAAGTAAGGGGGCAGAAGCAAGAATGAGTAATGTACTATGCCCCGTTCACATATGTTAACTCTCCTCTTTCATACTAGTTATAATTCATTGTTCGTTAATCAACATCGATTTGCATATCAGCAGAATTGTTAGCAAAGTATGCAATGAAAAGCCTGCGGAAAAATGGATAGGAGAGAATACGTTTATGTGCAATAAAAAATATCTTTTTCTGTACTTTAAAAATTCTTCGTTATGGTTCGTCACATTGCCTCTATTAATACATAAACATACTAAACTCGCTTTCAATTCACAGTTCTTAAAAAATCATACATAAATGTTTGCGTTGCCATCAATAAGATTTCTGTTGCTACAACAAATACTGTGGCTCTAGAGCTTCCCTAAGTTTCGGTATCGATCGTTGAATCTGAGAAAACACTGATGATCGCCACGGCAATCATCAGCAAACACAGCACATCTGATGAAATTCGAAGTATATGATAATAATGTAATTGGATAATGATAAACGACCGCAAATTTTTAAAAAATTCAAAAACAAGATTCTTCGCAGCTTTATCAAGCGCAAATGCTAGTTTTGCTCAAAATTCATTAAAATAACATACCTTTGTTTATCTTTAATTCTCTTCATTTATTTACATTTTTACATTTAATTGAATGGAGAAAGACAACGCATTGCGTTTTAGATAATGAGAAACTGAAAGACGAGAAAAATGGAACCCGGCTGTTAATAAATTAGAGGTTAAAAAACCCTCCGTAAACCTTATGTCGGCAGACATAGGTAACTAGAACTCGGTAATCAGGAATTTCCAGTTTGCCTCCAACCGCGAGCTCCATCAACCAACATACGGCGTACGGAGTGTTTTTAAACCTCTAATGGGAAATCGCCTGTGGACGTATGGAAACATTTTGGCTCCTAAATTCGTAAGGTAATCTTCTAAACATTTCGCCAACTTTGCGTAGGAATATAATTCAGTTAACAGCAAAGCACCAGAACAAACTGTTCCTGAATCACGATAGGGCCGATGAACGGTCGGACTCAAGAAAAGTATACGTTAATATAATCATTCCTACAAGGACAATCCACTAGCTTTCTAACCTTGAGCGGTGAAAATAAGAGGCAAAGTTTCCATATTTCTCACGTCCTATCAATGAAACCTTAGGTATTGAAAACACCCAAACATTCGACCTAACGAACGGCATGTTTGTACAGCAACTTGTAGCAAAACGTGAACCACAAGCGATTTATCGATCCGTTTCGATATCGCAGAACAATGCGGCCATCGTTTCCTCTGGGCGAGGAACAAAACATATAAAGGGAAAACGCATGGCACCATACGAAGGCGAGCTCCGGAAGGGAAACTATCACGAAAAAGAGATCTGAGTAAGCGTTTCCTTGGAGTTGAGGGAGAAGAAATAGGATTTTAAAGAAGGGATATGGATAAAGGAGATGATCAAAGTGAGGTTAAAAAGGAGGTGGAAGAGGGTAAAGAAATCTTTCCTTCCTCTAAGAGAAGCTATTTCCTCCGAGAATTGAAGGCAAGAGGTAGATACGGCGGATTCACCGCAATCCCGTCTTTAGGCGCTTTGCGGAACCATACAGTTTTTTTTGCGAGGTATCGAAAATTTGGCGAAGCAATACCGTTCTTCGTGGCTCTCTGGCTATAGTACTTGGCAATAATGCTATTTATTTAATTAGGTTTTGTATACATGACTTCCTGAGCAAGAATCACCGGGGAAGCATCATCAGACCTTTGTGTGATTAATGACTTGTTTTCATCTGATTTTTAATAGTTATCAAATACTTGGGGTGAGTTGGTAGCACCCGTTTTTTCTTAACATTAGAAAAAATAAAGGAAAAAGACGAAGGGGGAGACCAAGAGGAAGGTGGAAGGACATGAATATGAAAGACATAAGTAAAAGAGTGGAAGATGTAGATAAAGTGTGGGATGAGATGTGGTGGGGGGATAGAACGAGGTGGCGGTCACTGGTCCACTAACACCCTGCCCTGACAGAGTCGGGATGAAAGGGGAAAGAATGATGATGATGAGGTTTCGCATACAAAGTATGCATAATGGGTATGTTTTCACCTGTTGGCTTCACCTACTAATGAAAACCTCTTTTCGGTAATTTACGTACATTTCTCACAGAAACGTATTATGTGCTCCTGGGTTCGAACTCGAGACTTCTCAGAGATGAGAATAGTGGGGCTTCCAGCCTTGTAGAAACACAATGCAGTTTATGTCATATCTCCACATCAAGCAGTTTCTGAGTTAAGAGGGGGACTGACAGACATATGTTGCTCTTTATATGTATGTTAAATTGTTCATTTATTGTATTTATGCATACATAAAAAGAACAATCAATACTTTCTTCGATTTTTACTCTCGTTTTGTCGAAATTTAAAAAAGTTAAGTTACTAATTAAATTTGAAATTATCTTTTGTCAGTAAATTTATCCTCATTTTAAATCCTCCAGAAATTCTCATCCTGCCTCCTGAAGCATTTAAGTGACACTCGCAGATTTATGGTAACATTTATTTACGAAACGTACCGCCTTTCGCTAAACGTTTTCTCGAATTCTCGAATACAACACTTTTCGGCAGGATCCCATACGCTACGCGCATACTCAAGGTGAGCCCTGAGCCGCGCCCCGCCTATCTGCCGCCCTGGTGCATAATTTGCCGCCCCTAGAAAATTAAACACCAAATCCATACGTATTTCCCTGATTTTCAGGTAAAAATTTTTTGTAAGACTTTGAAAAACCATTGTTTTGTGACTTCGTTTCCGAGCTTACTTTGGTTATAACACATCAGTAACACATAATTATGCATTTCCGTATGTTGGCATAGTGAATGGTCATAATGATTTAATAGTACCGTATTTTCTGGTAGATAACCCGCGTGTTATCTATACAAAAAATACAAAAATAAAAATAATAATGATATACAACGAAAAATCTCGTTTCAATGAATATCTTGAATATTGAACTCGGAAGCAAATGACTAAACAACACACGCAATTTTATTTCAACCAACATATTGTAAATGTTAACGTAATCAAATCATTCCATTCAAAACACAAGAGTAATTATCATAAATAATGCAGTAGTGAAAAAACATTCTCGTCAACATAATAACAATTTTGAAATGCACGTTATCAATGCATTTATCACAGAAGAAATGTTTGCAATACGTGTTATCTATACATTATCACAGTGAAGAGATTTTTAAAATGAGTGTTATCTAGTATGTGCGTGTTATTTACCAGAAAATACGGTAATACAAGTAATATTAACATATTCAAAAATAATAACATAACACATGATGTGTTACTTTTGAACAACAACAACAGACAACGGTCTCCGGAAGTGTCAATAAAACTCGCAAAGCTATTTGCAAATTAGGAAAGACCAAATTTTTAGAAAATATATATTCCCAAACCTGAAGAGGATTTATTTTCGGCACCAGAAAATCTTTTATTGACTCCGATTCTTCGATTAAATCAACTACACAGATATTCCTTTCTCGTCTTGAGTTAACCATAATTCTTTTTTCTGAACGTTTACCAATCTTTAATGTCACATCGTCTCTCTTAAACAAGTCGTATACACAGAAAATCTATACAAGTGTACTCTCCTATACAAGTGTATCACACAGAAAAAACAAATAATCTTGTTGTAATGATAATAATGGTTGGCTACCTTCTCTTGCCGCCGCCCGGGTGCGCTGCACCCATAGGACGGAGCGGTTCTAGGCCTAAACAAAGCAACGTAACATCGCTCACGAACTTTCTTTTCCCTTCTACCTTCTACATTTTGTGTAAATATACCAATTTTTTGCAGAATCTTCTTAAAAAACGACGCAATTTTGTGACAAAAATATTTTCTAGTTGTATGACTTCTTCGTGCAAAGAAATTCACCTTTCCTTAAAAACAAATTGCAAAAACATGGGAATCGTGTAATTGCGTCATTGTAATCTAACCCAAATTTCAAAAAGGAGCAGCTTAATTCGCGGTTCATTTGCATTTGAATTTCTCGCTGCATTTTCTCTGATATCGAAACTCGTGTACGTCGCAAGCACGCATTTTTAGATTTTCCAAAAACTCCAAATTTCTGGGAATTAAGCCGGAAAACCTCGTGTTTTTTCGTGGAAATGCAATCTCCATTAAATTAACGTCTTGATGAGATCTATTTCGCTCCGAAGATAACCCGGAAAAATCGGCTCCTCGGCTCGAAATATCTCCTACCTTCTTTGAGCAGAGTTCCTTATAATAAAATGCGGAAAAACGCCCCAAATTTCCCCGTGTAAAAGCAGGCGCTGAGAAAATAGATACTAATGAGAATCAGAGCCCATCTGAGGGATGACGCGAGTCATTTGTCCCAATCTGGTCCATAAGAGGACGAAATGAGAAAGGTGATTCCCAGATTTCTCCCTCTCCAGCATCCCTGCCTGCTCCATCGATCACTAGAGACACCTGCTGGGAAACAGCGATACTTTCCTCTCTCCGACACACACCTTCCCGTGAGAAAATCGGGAGCTTCTCCGAGGTTCGCACTGCCACCGGCAGATGGCAGGGGCAATAAATTCGAGCAGCAACGAGTTTTCAAGTAGCTCTCAGGAAATGAGTTGAAGTTTTTCAAATGGATATTTACGGCAGAAAATAGTTCAAACAGCAGAAAATGGAGAGCATACATTTTGTTATCCCAATATTTTCGCCTTACCTATCTTCAAATGCTATTAACTTCGCAGGCTCCACGTATAAGCAATGCATTTTGTGTAAATATACCAATTTTTTGCAGAATCTCCTTAAGAAACGACTCAATTTTGTGACAAATATATTTTCTATCGCTTTAATACGACGTAATTAATAATTATAGTTACACTTATCAAACATTAACCGTAATATAGGGGCGTAGCAAGTCGATTCGGGTCATAATGAAAAAAAATCACTTCTGACCTAATTATCTCAGCGAACATCATGAAAATTTTACGCTCAAATTGAATCATTTATAAAAGTGAAGAACTTTACAGAAAAATTCTGTAAAACAACATTATCATAAGGTTTATACCTTTCGGTAGGTTCATGTGTCATTATATTCTCTACTCTATACCATTTCTTTCTCTTCCTGGTAACTTACCCCACCCTACACGACATCCAAATCTTTTGTCAGGATCTTCCCCTCTGCTATTTCCCTTGTATTCTTCCCTCGATAACTTTTTACAGCAATCCCTCTCCTTTCAATACTTGACCCACCCATCTCCTCTGTCGACCTTTAATTACTTCGATTAAAACCCTGTCTTCCCCGAGTATCTCTAGTACCTCTGTGTTTGTTTTTCTATCGACCAAACATACTTTTTCCATTCTACGCAATTCCCATATCTCGAAGGCCTCTACTTCCTTGATGTTCCCTTTCGTAAGGTCCACGTTTCACACCCATATAGCAAAACACTCCAAAAGTCACACACAAAAAAAATCCAAAACAAAACAAAAGTCGACAAATATTTTTTAACTTCACTAATTCGTGCATGAAATAGAGGAATAAAACGTCTATCGTTTATTAAACATTTCTTTGGCATTTCTTTTATATATTTAGCGTTTAGCTGAGTTGCGACAAACATTGTGAGTGGTAACAAACATTGTCTTCTCTATCGAATATCCACTTGACTTACTAACTGACTAACTGACAAAGAAGGATGGAAGATAGAAATGAAAAAAGGAACACGGCAGTTAATAAATTATAGGTTAAAAAACGCTCCGTAAGCCGTATTTCGGCTGATTAAACTCGCGGAGGCAAACGGGAAGTTCCGAATAACCAATCTCTAGGAGTTACCCTATGCGCATTCCGGAAACAAATCTTCCATTCTCGAGGGTTCCACAATGGGAAAAACCTTCCCATTTTCCCAATATGCGCATTTCGGAAAAAGCTTCCATTCTCAAGGGTATCACAATGGGAATATGAAAAAAATCCGATAGTGGAACCCTTGAGAATGGAAGCTTTGTTTCCAAAATGCACATATAGTGATTCTCAGAGATTGGTATCCGGAGCTTACCGTTTGCCAATCCAAACGCGAGTTCCATCTACCGAAATACGGTTTGCGAAGTGTTTTTGAATCTCTAAAAAGGAAGAAACCTACGGAAGCCTTACCAGTAAAAAGGGCTACATTAGTTGGGAAAAATGTGCACGTCCTATTAAGTAGTAAAGAGAAAGGCACGGAAATCAGGAAAAATTACGGTAAACAAAATGCTGCAGAAGATATAATGGCAAAGGAGAGCAGTAACAAGAAAAACGAGTTTATGGCCCAAGTTGATGAATATTTCATGATAAATCAAAATTCAGATGATTCTAAATGTTGGTCAAACTTATTTCGCTCAGGTTATGGGAAGTGGACAGCTGAAACGGTACACAAATGGAGCGATTCGTCTTGGTTACGTCCTTAACAGGAAAGTCAATCAAGTAGTTCAACGGAAAGGTCACATGTGAGAGGTAAATAAGGGCTCTTCTTACGTAATGTGTTAGGTCAACTCTTTGAGAAAAGAAATACATAGATCCAAAATCAAGTGAGGAATAAAGTGGAAAACACAATTGTTTCTCCGAGTTCGGATTGAGATGAACTTTGGGCAAAACCCACGGAGAGAACACTCTAAACGTAAAGAAATACAAATCGGTGCCTAAAAGGGGCACGTTTGCTGTGGACGACGCCGCACAGTCGGACGATGCCGCTAGGTCGGACGATGCCGCACAGTCGGACGAACCACTTCGCTCTTGCCCGCAAAGTCTCCCAAAACCGCGTCTGAATTTGCAGGCAAGATAGCTCATTTAGATACAGTAATCGCCACACAAGTGGTAAATCCGGGTTCGAGTTCCGGCCCTGTCAGACTATTTTATGCACACTTCTCCCTGGGAATAGAGGTATTTTTACGAAATTCGTGTATCGGTTTATACCAGGGTAACAATTTCCACGCAAACTGTTAGAAGTAAAAGATTATCGATACGCATGAAAGTGAATCACGAAAATTTAACTCCTGTTCTTACCAAATAACAATCAATCAATACAATCACATATGTTTCTTCCACTGCATCACTCAGTTATGACACGCATGTAGTGGAATACTGACCATGCATTTACTTCTTTGTCTTAATGTAAAAATTTACAGACAAGGGGATTACCACCTCTGTGGGAAACGGATTCGCGCGAGACTTTCAGGATATGTTCCTTACTCAAAAGTAATAGATGATTATTACCGACCGTTGACACAACTAGGCATTCTTTAACGCAAAATTCAGTACAGCAACGCAAAAAAGCAGTACATAATTACATTACAAAAGCATGTTCTCTTAAAACATCTCGATTTTCAATCCTCTACTATCCCGGGAAGTACTCAAAATAAATTTCCAAAAATCCACACAATGTATTCTTACTGGAAAAAACGGGAATATTGGACATTGCGGGGTCGAGCTTATAATGGCTACGATGGATGTCTCACTATTCCTGGGGTTTCCCGTTTGGGCTCGTTCGATATAAAGGGGTGAGTCAGTGACACTTGTGGTTTAGGCTAAGAATTGTAATCCTATATGTAGCAATATAATAAATGCTGTAGATTCGACCTAACGTATATTTGAATAAATGTTGACGGAAAAGGTAAATAATGTTCGGAGGGTAGGGAAATAAAATTTAATTGCGAAAAGTGAGATATTCGTAAATAAATGTGATGAATCATTTTTCTACAAGGAAAGTTTCGCGATCTTCAAGATGATGCGCGTGCATGGTGTAGTTGCCTATCTCCGATTTTCTGTTGCTAATTTTTCGTTAAAAAATGCCTAGATGTGTCAACGGTCAAATACGAGTCTATTAAATTTTGAGCAAGGAACAATTCCTGGAAGTTTCGCGCGAATCCGTTCACCACAGAGGTGGTTCTCCCCTTGTAAGAATAAAAGCTGTTTAGGAATAAAATTTGTCAGAATTATTATAGAGAAATGGTTTTAAAAGCGCAAATAATGGAAAACCTTCGCAGTAATAAGAGAATACATTGTGCAACCAATGTTTACAACAGCACTCCATTGCAATGTCTCGTACCGATTGAGATGCTCAGTTTGAAGTTAATTCTTTAGCTCAACCCCTCTTGATTGGCATTCCTCTACATACAGAATCCATCACAAATTCATAAAAATTTTCAAGGAAAGAAAATTTTGTATAGACATTTCAATATAAATCAAGGCTGATGAAATTATTTTACAAGTTACCCTTGTACTCTACAATTACAAGAAGTGCCTATTGGTTTATTATGGTGAATGAATTCTATCTCGATGAAAACTTTGACTATAATAACTCAAACTGCATTTTGCTGAATTAATTAACGTCCTGAAGCTACCACTTTGAACATCTCTTGTAATATTAGAGGATAAATGCCAACTTATTTATTTATTTAGATAATCTTACAAATAGAACAATGTTCCGGTGGTAAGATTTGGACAAAGTATTTTCCACCCTCACCTAAAAATACAACACAAAACAATGACGCTGTCAGATACACTAATACTCTTGTCAATCATACAATAATAATACAACATACACAATTAATCAAATAAAATTTAGCTCTCCAAAGTTCATCACTTAGATGAAGTCTTTCACCACTCTACGATTTATCCAAGCACAGCTGCCCAAACCATGAACAAAAAATGTTTCTTTACTGCCACAGTTAATATAGTCTGGTGGCAGCGTTATACAATGCAATAGATACAGTAAACTAAAACAACAATCTTACAATATTTTATAGTAATTTAAAGCAAATTTGTCTGAAGTCTTTTCTGCTTTTCGGGTAGGGTTTGAAGGTGTCTTCAGGTAACATATTCCAGTCGTTTACTCCTCTATTTATAAAAGAATACTTCGCGATATCTGTTCGTTGTTTCCTAAGCTTAAACTTATATTGATGTTTCAATAAATTTAATATTAAAATATCTCTACAAGTTTTTCTTTTCCCGAAAAGGTTTAATTTTTTGCGGACTCTGTATATTAGATAAGCTTAAACTATGGAACTTAGACAAAATTATCTGCATTTCTTAAGTGAAGAAAACTTTGACGCCAGGTAGTCTACCAGGTTTTTTAATGCAAACATCACATAGAATTAAACAAATTCGACCCGATTTTCAAAATAAAAGCCAAACATTAGGGTGGAAGGGGGTAAAAATATGCAATGCGAAAGAACCAGGTAGGTTTGAATAAAGAAAAAACATGCTACTGGTACGAGAAGACAACAGAAGTGCACGTTATTGCTAAATGTTATGGTGGTTATTGGTGCAGTATTTAAAGATCTCTCCTTCGGTTTGTTTGCGCGAATGTTAGTTCAGACTGTGGAAACTTTTTGGGAAGAGAATGTCTTTTATTACTCCCACCAGTTCTGAAACTAGCTAGCGACTTTTTTTGCTCGATAATCATAATAGGTCACTGTAACAGCGAATTTCCTTTTTTTTCACAGCAGATGACGCTTACAAATTTTAACACGGATAGTGTGAGATGCAATGTAATTTTGTAGCTGCATACATGAAGCTGTTAGGTTTCAAATGATAGCTGAGCTTTGAAAACTTAGAGTTATCAAGAATTAAAGGGAGGAATATAGAAATAAAGGACAAAGCGGAACCCGATAACCCTAAAATGGCACTCATCCAATATGTGACTACAGGTCAGCCATGATTTTATTCACTACCACACAAAAGTTATCTACTATGATATTATCGCCTGAGTTGGTAGTGTGTGTTGTTGGTTTTTATTGTTGTTTACATTCAAGTAAACAAAAGAGTTGGGTAACCATAGAGACAACAAAACAGCTCTCCAGTTCTCCGCTAGAGGGTTACGGAAGGTAACACACATATCGGAATGAAAAGGGTACGGTGCATCACATGTCAGAAGAGTAACCTTTTTATTGTATAAGGAATGTCACCTATTTAAAGCAGGAAATATCGACTTTAAAGATAATCGTCATCTGTGGCCCATTTAACCTTCCGACAAATACTGAAGATGGCTCATTACCCCCATTCGAATATTGCAGCACTACCCCTGGCTCCCCTGCCACCGACGCCAGTCTCCGCAACTGGGGACAAGGGCTCTGGGGCGGACCTCATCTCTCTGGCGGAGAAGGGCCGCGTCGGGGGCGGAGGCTCTTCTAGCTGCTCGACGACGAGCGGGGACGAGGAGGCGGGGGGCAGAAGGTGTCACCACAACCACGTGGGTGGGAATGGGGCGAGGGTCGGCGGGGGGGAACTGGGGCAGAGGGCGCTGAGGCACAGGGACCCGAGGGCCTACAAGAAGGCCTCACCGCCCCCTGTCCAGGACATTACGCTACTGTCGGAGACTCCCAGAGACCAGGATGTGAGTACAGATATTTTCTCCCTTAGACCAGAGGTAGTAGTCGCTGGCTGAGAGCCTCATCCACATGAGGGGTCCTCAATGAGACAGTGCTAATAAATACTCAATAATAAACTGTTCTGGTTTTTCACGTCAAGAAAGAATTTCACTTTTGTTGAGCAAGTATACTTAATGCAGTGGTAACTGGTTAACGACGGCCTTAGTTAACGACGTACTTGGTTAACGACGAATAGCCGTGATAAAAAAAATGTTTCGGGTAACGACGCAGGCTTGGGTTTACGACGCTTTCTGCTGAAGATTGACCAATAAAAACTTATTTCATGACTATTCATTTTATCAATGATCATTTTTTGATGCAAATATAATTGAATAAATCATACCTATGTACCTTATTTATATTTTTTAATCAGTTTCATCTGCATATTTGACATGCCGTGTGGTTCTGGAAAATCGCGCCTTGGATTACGACGGTTTCGGTTAACGACGAAAATCTTGGAACGGATTAGCGTCGTTAACCAAGGCACCACTGTATATTTATAGAATATATTTCATTCTTCATGTCACTTTATAGTGTAAAAAAGTCTACCCATCATGCACTGTAATTTATAGATATGCACTATACGCACTGTAATTCAAAACTTGTTGGTGTATTCTTGCCAAAGTAACGCGACTGAGATTTCTATGGGATGTATTTTCGTGTATTTTATGCAATTCGAATTTTTACCCATAATTCCCAGCGGGGGCCTCAAATTGATCTTTCCTCCTAGGGCCTCTGATAGCATAAATCCGCCCCTGCATTTGGCTTGAGAATTTTTTCTTTCATTCGTACTGACCAAAAATATGAAATCACCTTATTATACGGTTTATCATATTGCATTATGATCATTTATATTTATCTGATTCATCTGTACCTGCATTCTTGCCCTGACTGGCGTATAGTATATTATTATCCTTAAAAAAAATTCGCATCCATCGAGTTTCAGAAGCTATGCCTTAAAACGCAGTCCACCGATTTTTAAGAGATAAGGGAATAACAAGTGTGAAAAATAGCGACACGACTGGGACTCGAACCCAGGTCTCCCACTTTCCGGGCAGGTATTCTAACCACTGAACTACCGTGCCGCGTCTCTCTCACACTGTTAAGGGAATCCCCAACATGTCACACGGCGTCAACTCAAAGCACAATAAACCAATCTTTTGTTACGTTTTGTTGGATTGAAGTCGACAAAAGACTAACAATAAATGTCGAAACGTCGTTGTCACGATGTTGTCGCTATTTTTCACACTTGTTATTCCTTTGGGATTTTCGTAGGTTTTACAATCTACTAAGTTACCTTCCTTTCCTTTATCCTTTAAGAAATAAATTGTATTTTGTAAAATAGTCATTCCTAAGCTTAATTATGAGTTCTTAAATATTTTCTTCGACGTAGCTGTACTTTTTATGTATTTTGTCTAACCCTCCCTGGCAATTTCTAGAACACCAGAGAAGGTGGAAGATATAAATAACCCAACGAAGGCCGTGTTTGAGAGGGTAGCGAATTCCCCAATAAATTGCATCGGACCACGAAACGCGCATATCGAAATGTGCTTCAAAGCAGACCAGCGAGGTCGATAGCGGTCGATCCATCGATCGCTTTAGGATAGTCTTCCATTGAGATGACAACTCACTACCGAAAGATCTTAACTACAATACATAGGTAACGTATAAAAATATAGCTTGAAGATATGCCTATGAGAATCAATTTATCAGAAGTTCACGGAAATCACGGGAGATTACGGGACTAAAGGTGCAAAATTTAAATATTGAATCATTTTCGTCTGATAAGAACCCCATTGTGTAGATTGAAGTTGACAAAAGTCTCACAATAAATACCGAAGCGCCGCACGGTGGGCTGGAATGGAAAAAAGCTGGCCAAAAATACGAAAAACCTTTTTTTTGTGTTTATCGTCTCAAAGACGCGTCGTTGTCATGATAAACAACCAACGATAACCAATGGCACAATATATTTTGTATACTTAAAGTGGATTTAAACTAATGTTCTCTTAAAGGTCTACAATTATCATAGTTTGCTAGGGTTAAATTGAACGTTGCAATTACTATCCACGCTAAATCATTCTAAACAGGAAATTAAGTATCATCTTCACTTTAGCTCTAACAAACAATCACAGGCCTTAAAGTAAATATTAGTTAAAATCCATTTTAAATATACATTATAATACCAGAAGTATAGAAGAAATACCTTTTCTAGAGAAAAGACATGATATCAATTCATCGACATTAGAAAGGTAATTAATGTTTTTTGTATCATTAACATTCCTTTTTAATCACATTCATGGCCCAATATTCGCACTTTCACCGTAGCCACATCCTTTAGAACACTGCATCTGAATCTTTTCCCCAACATGCCACACGGCGTCAACTCAAAGCACAATAAACCAATCTTTTGTTACGTTTTGTTGGATTGAAGTCGACAAAAGACTAACAATAAATGTCAAAACGTCGTTGTCACGATGAACAACAACAATGGAAATAGCCCGATATCATAATGTATACTTAAAGTAGACTTTAACTAAGCTTCACTTAAAAGGCCTCGTATTATAATGGTTTGCTAAAGTTAAGGAGAAGATTATAGTTACTATCCATGCTAATTCATCTACATAAATACCCTGCAAGCCGCCTTTCGGCGTGTGGCAGGGGGTGTAAATACCAAGAGTAGAATTACCTCTTTAATTTATTGCTATCGCGTATCGTTCGTGGAAAGAATGAGTCCTTGAAACGACTTGTCCTTGCATCTATTTCTCTTATTTTACACTCATTGTCACATCGGCAGAAGTAGCAGGGGGTAGCATAATACCAATTACGTCTTCCGTAAATGTAGGTACTTCTTCTGAATTTATCTAACAATCGCAGCCTAGCTTCTAATCTCCTTTCTTTCAAATTCATCGCAAATATGGTGATGAAAAATAATAAACCATACTTTTGTTACGTTATAAGAGAATTCAAATTAAACAAAAAGGAAACCTAACGTATGGAATAGAAAGGTTTCGCACAGAAACAACAATAAACCGAAATAAAGAGCAAATGAAAGATAAAATTAGGATGTATGGTACTCTTGGATAACATGCGGCACACGGAGACCTTATTGCGGCACACCAGTGTTGCCAAAGCGTAGAGCATTGTTGATTTATTCCTCTAGGAATTTCCAAGAAAATATCGAAAATTCGCTGCAAAAGTAACGTCGAAATTCCATATATCAATCCAATCGACAGGCTCAAGGATCTCTTAAAGCGGATATCACAGAAGTGAATTTTCAGCTGAGCTATATACCTGTGGCTCCTGAGCTAAAAGAGGCTTCTTTCTGGACACCATCAAAGGTTCCTCATACCAATCATCAACCCTTGTTACTTTCTTACAAAAAAATCAAGGAATGATGATAAAGATCGTCTTCTACCCACTACGAGGAAATTTCGAGCTAATCCCGAGGGAACTTAACCCCGAAGTCTCGTTAGAACTAACAAGATGCCGTATTTTTGGAAACACTAAAGAAGGAAAGTTACTCAAACATAAAAAAATGTTAAAAAATTAAATACAACTGCTCGTACATAGAAAATATTTTAGAAAGAAATGAAAGGAAAAAATTATGAGTTCCTTATCATGATGAAGGAGGAATGAAAACAACTTTCAGGGGAGGTTTTGGGGGTTACCCCACCCCTCCCCGAGTTAAATTCTCCAATTTAAGTCCCCCAATTTCGGTAATATCAATTACCTTTCCGTATAAATAATATAACCGGATAAATCTCCTATTTTTCTATACATGGACATTTTCTATACATGGCATCCTCTTGCATTCTTTCATTGATTGTGGCTATTAATTAATTAAATGGGTCCGTTCTCATGGTGGGGGTTGAACCCCCAAAACCACCCCTTTGCTACGCCTCTGATTCCTCGACACCTGAACTATAGGGATCCATCAACAAAAAAAAGCACGAAACATAAACAAAAATAATACGCTCCATCTCATTTAATATAGGACGAAAGAGACATCCAAAAAAGTGTAATCACTCGAGGGGATGTTTCAGGCTCACTTCAGGACTGATAATCTTAAATTCACACCTTCCCCTGGCGTTGAAGAGACGAGATACTTACATTCATAAGAAAATAAAGCAATGACTGAGCATATTTTTCTTCGGCGTTCTCTATATATAGAGAAAAATCGAGATTTGCCTCACGATCCGCAAACAGAATCCACCTGTTGCCTCTTTCAATGGAGGACACGTTCGGAAATTATTCCCACCAGAGGCGGTAGCAATAATTCCTGCTGTCACTTTCAGATAAATATATCGATGTCAGCGAGACGGGAGATTTTCTCTAGTTGAACAGCAAATTCGAATCCCTCTTTCGGAGCTCGAAACATTATTCCGTCTCTTTTGAATGCGAGAAAACTTTGATTGGATTACGATATTTTTTATATCTTCGAAAAGGAAATCTGGGATAAATTTAGACGAGTCTTTTAAGAAAGGTTAACTGATTTATTTATGTAGCTGATTTTAAGTTCTTCTGATTAACTGACTGATATTAGGTCGTATGCACAGAGGTGGAATTCAAAAATATTAGGAAGAGGTTCTTTAGCAAATCATCCCAGTGGCGTATGCAACCACCAAATTCTAAAAGAATAATAATAATCATAAAATGTCTTTGTTGAACATGATTTAATTTCTAAATAATAATAATAACACCAGCTACACCGGCAGAAAGTGCTTCTCAGGGGAGAAATCCGCTACTACCTGAGACCAATGAAGCGGGCAAGAGACGTCAACGCATGAAATGGACCTTGGAAGCAAACACATTCATCATGCGAACGTACTATAAAATAACAAAACTGGAATCCGAAAGAACAGGATACAGAGAGACACTACATAAGTTATTCATGAAGGAGTACCCTGGAATACAGATCACAGCGCAAAGGATATCTGAGGAAATGAGAGCTATAATAATAATAATAATAAATCGTCTTTATTTATGGGCAAGATTGTGACTAATTAGTCTCTTCTTACATCTAACCCTTACTCATTGTACATAGAAAGAAAGAGATATTGGGAGTTAAACTAAAAAGAAGGCAATAAAAGAAGGAACTACTATATGGGTTTTTAAAAAAAACCTAAGTCTGCACTTAGGAAAAAAATNTAATTACCCTAATTCACAAATTTGTTTACGAAACTTCGAGATCTAATAAGAGAGAAATATTTCATGAAGCAACAATGAAATTATCTTCTCTTAGAAAGCGGTTCGGCGAATTCTGGATATCTTAGAAACCGGTTCACGCGAACCGGTGCAAACCGAATGAAACTCACAATTGTGTGTACGATGCCAGATGAACGATTAACGATGTAGCAAGTCACAGATTTTCCAGTTTGGTGTCAAGCTGAGTTATCTTTCGCCGAGTTGTCATTTCGCCGAACTGTCCCTCCCTCGCCCAGTTGACCCTGAACCAGATTTTCCATGTAGTTTATTGTTATAAAATTGCAAACCGGTCCATAAAACCTTGCTTCATCTCATATGTGACAGGGTATATACGGTATTTAAAACAATACACTAGGTTGTTCAATAAGCTTTGTCGTTCGATAAGAAAAACACGATTTAATGGTTTGAAATACATTTTATTATTCAATATAATCTCCCTGAACTTCAATGTACTTGTTCCAGTGATCTTCTAATTTATGCATTCCATCCCTGAAGTGAGAATCCGGAAGACTGTGGGAATACGCTTCCACGGCTTCTATTAGCTCTTCATTTGATGAATAACGTTTTCCACGCATGAATGTTTTGAGATGTGAGAATAGCAAGAAGTCAGAGGGAACTAAATCTGGCGAATAGGGTGGATGTTGCAACAATTCGTACTTTAATTTACTGACTTTCGTGATATTTTTTTGAACTTTGTGAGAGGGTGCGTAGTCTTGATGAAAAATGATTTTTTTCTTCTGTGAAGTATAGTGATACTTCTTTGTATGATTTTTGTGGGTTATATAGTACTTTGTGATTATCTTCATCAGTACATCTGGGATGAATAAAAAATATCATTTAGTTTCGTAAAACTTTAGGAACCTAGTCTATCAGCGAATAGTCAATGGTAAAGGAAGTCATGGCTCCCGGATAGGCAATTGGGCAACGCGCTCGACTTCGGTGAAAGTGGTCCCAGGTTCGATTACCGGTGATGGACTGTATGCGGAATGACCTTAGCTCTCGAAGCACTTTTAACAATACTACTTCCACGGCAGATAACGTGATGTGGGTTGCTTTCGCAAATCATGCTTTTCCTATAATATAACGACTTAAATAAATGCAAAAATAATTCAAAGTATTCTATTTTCTAATGTTTCATAGGTAAAGTATCTTTACATCTTAAACGAAAGAACACTTTGCAATTTACACTGCAGATTTTTTGAGTTCCACGAAGTCACGCATATTTATAACATACACATATTAATATATATATATTGAACATATTAATTTTAAAGCATCCTAAAGTTCTCTATTATTTTGCGGAACAGAACAAATCCTCTTATTTGAATAAATTAGGATGATGTAATTTCATCTTCGGTAAATTATTAATAAGCGGCTGCTATGCAACCATTTCCAGAAAATATACAAGAAATTTACACTCTGATTCAAGACAAGACCTACTCCTAAAGTAACTTCGATTGATCGAAACCCATTCCACGCCCTCCCGCCTTTCGGAAGCGCCTTCCTCAACGAAGTGGCGATCGCGGAAATTAAACAGGACGAGACAACAATTAGTCCGCCTTTCCCCCAACCTTTTGGCAAGGTAAATCCCGCCTTTGAGCCAATATTGCCCTAGACAATTTATTATCCTCCCATAGAGACGCAAAGAGAAGAGAAAAATGTTTACAATCCGCCCTAGAAACAAGATGAGAACACACCGCCGAATAAATAACTTCATCCGCGCAAAGTGACTCATCTTTTCCCCTTCTAGGCTAACAATGCAATTTGTCGAATGGGGCCCACCTTTCGGTAAACAGATCTCCTCTCCTTACCCCATTATCCACGATGGACGAGGGCGGGGACAAATTGAAATTTACTGCCCGTCCCTATGGAGACGGCTAGGGAGAAGACCTTTCTCCAGTCCCTTTCCTTGTAACCACGGTTTCTATTATAAGGAGAGACGGTGCAGAGATAAAACTGGCCCGAGGAGAGGATTCATAAAGGGCCATCTTCCTCTTCACGTGCACTAAATCACGTGATTTTCCCAAGGTGAGATTCCTTTCTGATTATTAGCTTTTCGTTTTGTTCGGAAACGGGCCAATTTTGTTTCAACTTCAGTTGAAAACTAGAGAAATTTCGGAGAATATTACTAAGAATGTTACTTAATATTAAGAGAGTACTTAAAGCTGAGAGTAACCAGAAACAACGTTGGAAATCGTCCAAGAGAAGTTATAAAGGGACGAACAAAGTCAAGTAAAAGTGATTTACGGAAGTTGAGTTTGAAGGTGATGCGAAAAGCAACTGCTGTATCTCTAAGAAACAATTTTTCTGTGGTTCAATAATCCGAAAGGAAACGATCGCGACAGGATTATAAAATTATAGGAGTAAATATAAAACTAGTCTATGTATTGTTGAAAATGTATTTTGCACACATATGCATAACTTAAGCTGGACTAACATCGGCAATATCTGCCATAATCCTTTAAAAAATATTCGGTTTATTGAGAGAACTTAGAAGTTCACATACTCTCGTTAAACAAAAAATACCAAGAAAAATGTTTACAAAATTGAAAGTATGTTAGCCTCGAAGACCGCGCGGCACACCGAGAGCTTACTAACTACATACAAATGTGCCACGGCACACCGGTTGTGCAGCAAGGACCGTGCAAGGACATAGTACTGTTTAACACCGCTTAACACTTATGCTACTTCATAAAGTGACATGTCTTGATCGTATAAACTTTCCTGACTTTAAACTTAAAGTACAAATTAAATTAATCTCTAAATTTATCACCGATGAAAATTTACTTATTTCTTGTTTATGACTTCGTGTCGATCAAGAAAGAGTGATATATTAAAGGCAGTTTATCTAAGAAGAATTTCCCAAGTATCTACTTAATTGCCACAATATGTCTCAAATTCCTTCGCTGGTTTTGCAAGTTTTCAACTACCGCATCTCTAACAAGAAATCTCTTACACTCCTATAATACCGTATTTTCTGGTAGATAACCCGCGTGTTATCTATACAAATATATAGAAAAATGATAAAAATAATAGTGCGTGATATACAACGGAAAATCTCGTTTCATTAAATATTGAACTCGGAAACAAATGACTAAACAACACACGTCCTGTATCGTGGAAGTCACGGAGTATATACGTACTGGGGAAATTGTATTTCAACCAACATATTGTAAATGTTAACGTAATCAAATAATTCCATTCAAAATACAAGAGTAATTACCATAAATATTACAGTAATGAAAAAACATTCACGTCAACTTAATAACAATTTTGAAATGCACGTTATCAATGCATTTATCACGGAAGAAATGTTTGCAATGCGTGTTATCTATACATTATCACAGTGAAGAGATTTTTAAAATGCGTGTTATCTATACATTATCACAGTGAAGAGATTTTTAAAATGCGTGTTATCTAGTAGGTGCGTGTTATTTACCAGAAAATACGTTATTTGATTTTAGTCAATCCTTGATAAGCCGCTTTAAAGAGAGTTAGTGAATCTTCATGTGAAAGTTAGTTAGTCGCGTGGGGTCGATTTGACCCCATATTTTAACTTTGACGAACCTCTGATAAAATACCCAATAACGCAGCGCCAGGGACGGTTTGTAGACCCAGTTGCCCCCAAAAAGCCGCTCTTGCTTTTAAACTTTTATGAAACAGCAAGGAAATGCTTATACGCATTCTTGTTAATATTTATAATAAAACGATGGATTATTCATTTGCATTCTTCAGCTCAGTGGGTCATTTTTAAAATCTAACTGAATTCTTAGAAAGTTGTAACAGACAAATATGATGCTACAGCAACTATATCGAACATATTCCGAAGGCATTGTTCAGAAAAATAACTGTTTTTCGACAATATACGTAACCTGTTTTGAAATAGTAACATTTAGTGTTTCTCGCAATATATGTTACCGTGACCACGTTTACTCGAAGGTGGAATAACATAGCTATCTTTGAATACGAGGCGTTCTATAATGACACTATTTACAGGAAAGAATTTTCTGGAGTTGAGCGTTTCGCATTGTAAGATGTGCTCGAGAAAGACCACTTTTATCATAGTTCCGTTCTAAAAACATAGGAGGTTCGCGTATACATTCGCACATCTGCTTTAATCTAGTTTAATTCACAGTTTTTGATTCTTCTCTTCCATAATGAGCTCGATTATGCGAAAACCAATCTTTCATTTCAAAATATTGAAATGTGGTCCAATAGATAACAATCAACAATAGTTTAAACAAATTGATTAATCATTATTTACAGACGTTATTTAGATTCCGTAACAATAGAAACAATAATTATTGTTAATCATCAAGTCATGTTGTTACGTTACATCAGTTAGTCAGTTACGGTCCTGTTAAATATTAATTCGTATAAAAGAAATCGTCTAGTTGAAGTTAGCCAAAGTTATTGTTTGTGAAATATCCTACCAAGAGCTTTATAACGAGACCAAGCCCGAGTTTTTACGTCCATCCATTACCGAGAAAAAGTTGTTTTACATAATTGATAACAACTTCTTATCACATGACGGAATTAATTTGAAACTTTTTATTTAATTAAAACATTGGTATTCTCATGTTACGTCAAAATTTCGTATCAATTGCGTTGATACTTTTTAAGATATCAATTTTGAAAGTAAGCGCTCCGGTAAACAGCGCGAAAAAACGGGCACTTTTTTCGTTCTACCTGTAATAACATACCAACCGGATGTAAACAAAAATTTTTGCATTGCACTGTGAAACGTAGAATAAAACAAGTTAAAATTTGGTGTAACCCGTTTTTCTGTGAGATTCCTGGTTTAGATTTTATTCGAGTCCAAACTCGAGTATCCATAATAAAAAATCCGACAGTAGATTCCACCATTCTAGAGCCTAGCGGTTGCTTAAGTTGTTCATAAAACAGGTAGCAAACAAATATCACACAGCAATTACTTTAAGTATATTTTGTACTACCTCTACCTCTAAATTACTCAAGATTGCGATACATCTTGCAGGGGAATCTGATTTGCATGTCTGCATGCATTATTCTGTAAACATGAACAAAAAATGTTAGCTGCGAACTCTGTGTCAAAATCTTAGTCTTCGCTGGTTCAATGGGCATTTCATTTTTATATACAATTTCACGGTGGAAAAAAATATTTAATAAACAGTTTCTTCACTTAAATTTATCATCAGTCCGTTGAACTGAAGTTAGTTCTGTTAAGTTATAATCATTGCATATAAGGAATTATGATAAAATTAATAAAGAATGTGTTAGCCGCAAATAATGTGTCAAAACTTAGATACTGCTCACTTAATGTGCATTTAAAATGCATTTAAAATTTTACATTCAATCTCACGGTCGATAAAATCATTTAACAAACTGTTGCGTCAGTTAAAATTGTTATCAGTTGAACTGAAGTTGATTCACTTAAACTGTAAACATTTCATAAATATGTTTGTCACATAAACTTAGATAGGTTCTAACATTTGCATGGCGGCCAACTTCCTTGAATCAGACCTGTTTGCGTTGATACTAATACGTATTTAGCTTTCGTTGGAAACCAAATAAACAACAACTCTCGTAGTAATACGACAATCAATCCTTCCACGTATTTCGGCGCCATCTACGAGGCGTAGATGCGCATCCCATTTCCGATGCTGCGATAAACGAGCCAGAAAAAGCACTTCCCGGGATGAAATACGACTAATCGATCGCACATTAACGATTTCAGGTGCCATTCGACACGCCACTAAAACGTATAGGGAAACTTCTAGGCGCCGGGAGCGTAAAAAATAATTACGCGAAACGGGAAGTCAAAAATTTTGCGCATGCCCAGTAGATCCCCGCCCACACGCGTTCCGATCCCCACTCACTCTGTCCACGAAGGCTCACCCAACCGCACCCCATCACGCCCACCAGGAAAAAATAAACCCCTCCTGGGATGGTGGGGCAAAGCAATCCCATATGCGACGCAGGCCAAATGGCGAAAAACTTGCAAGGGACGCCCAAAATGCCGCCTTTAAAGCAGCCGGACCAGCAGGCCAAATGCTCATGGTTCGCGGCGAGCAGGGATATGAAACAGGTATGCGTGGACTCACCTCCATCCACTCCTTCCACCCCGCAGTGCATCGTGGTGGTTCCTCAGGACCAACACCTGTTGGAGCCATACCCAAGCGGCGGGGATATCAGAGGGTGCGACTCGGCGCAGCAGACGACCACTTCTTCTTCGGCGTCCCCTTCCCCACCCCCCTCCGATGACCGACAGCCTAATCAGCAGCAGCCGCAACAACAACAACAGCAACAGCAGGTTCAGCAACAGGAAGGGGACATTCAGAGTGCAGGGGACAATCCTCCTTCGCCAACGCCACTGGTGTCCAAGTGCGGTCATCTAGAGGTGGCCTTTGCCTACGATGCACCGCTGAGGAAGATGTCTGTCCACATCCTTCAGGCGAGGGGCATCCCTGCAAGGGACAGAGGGGGTGCAACACACACCCAGGTAAAATATATCGCCAAGGCGACGGTTTGTTGATTACTCTTTTTCCACTAACCTTTCAGCATCTACGAAAGCCATTTCTAAATTACATATTTCACGTAATTGCTGGAGGTATTGTACTCATCAAATGATTTAGATAACACGTCATCAACACAAAGTAATTAAAACTTCACGCTCTTCATTCACTTGCACTGACATTAACTGTTTCGTTAAAAGTACGGACCACCATAATCTTTCACATCTATTGCAAGCATCATGAAAAATAAAACTTCAATGAAATAATTCCATATTACTGTTCTGTTCTTGAACTCATATCCCGTACACTAGTCAAACATTTGAAAGTTAACGCGATTAAAATGTTGACTTAATAATAAAAGTTGACGCTAATCTTCATTTAGAATAAATAAACTCACGATCGTTAGTTCAAGCCAATGTGTTTATCTCACATATTGCACTACATCTAGATTGTCAACTCTATTAAAAAAGATGTGCAATGCAGTTGCACTTACATCCTCTCGGTTTAAAAGCCATGCATAAAGATCATATAATATTAAAGTTTACCTTGAGAAAACCAGCATGTTGAATAATCCGGCTCAAACAAAACAGTCAACATGTTGCTGAAATTACGACTCTCAAGATTGCGATTCTAGTCATTCTATCACGCCGAAATTGCAATATGTAAGAACCTTGAAGCGTAATACCACTCTATAATTAAATTATATTGCCAAAATTTCCAATTCAGAAAGACTTCCTTACACAATATTGGAATAACGTAGTTGAAAGTATCAAACATCAGCTATTAGCATTACCTCTCTAATTATCGACTTTCAATTTTTTGCGAAGCAGAAGTTTCTTCCAGTAATTTTTCCACAAATAACTGCTAGTGTGGCATCTCAGTGTAGGAATATTTCGTTAATTATGAATTTATGATGAAAATTTTGCATATTTGAGTGAATTTTCCTTGTAAATCAAATTTTTACATTAAATATCATGGTGACTGACAGGAATTCGTTTATGTTTACTTTCTCTTTTCTTATTAATAATTCATTCCTTAAAGTTAGTATAGAAGTTCAGTGGTAACATCAATGATTACAGTCAATGCAACCATAGAGCATGGGCCCACTGGGCACCTCCCTGGGGTATTCCCAAGCAAAGGGACCCCTTTCCAATCTGTCTTAAATAAAAATACATTTGGAGTTTAAAATGATTCTATGCAATACAACACCTAAATTACTTTCCCCTTTTTCATTTGGTAAATATGTTTTACATGAGTAGTTGTCAACTGTTGGTTTGCTTATGAGCCCATAATGCTGTTCAGACAGTTCTAATTACAGTAATGTAATTCATCAGTCTGTAAAGTATTCAGCCCAAAGGTTGGTTGGGACCTCATCTCCTCTACCTTCAGTAGTAAATAGCTAGAAGAGGGAAATGAGGCTTACTAGGCAAGATGAGGAGTGAGGTAATTAGCCCTTGCTTTCCTCAATGAACTGGAATGCTATAAGCAGAACAAGCCCTCATTCGTGAATCACAATAACTCTTTGAGTTTTCGTAACTTTGCATAAGGAGAATCTATTATTCAGCATTACTCATACCTCAGTAGCTTTCATATCATCACAGCCATCAAAAAAGACTGACAATGAGACAAAAGTATATAAAAGATACATTTCTCTCTATCCCGTACCAAAAGAGAGATTATCAATATTTTATTCATCAAAATATGGTGGGAGGACCAACATAATACTATTCTTTAATATAAAACAATACTATGCACAATATTAATTCCAACAATACAAATTTATTAAACATTACTATAAAAATTTTCTAGCCTTCATTACAGATATATCCCTTACAAATAATACATTTGAAAGTGAATGCTAAGTTATTCAGTGTACTAATCTACATCCATCATCTATTTCTCTTATTACACATCCCTTAATTGTTATACAAATTTTTCAGGGTTTTAATGTAATTCCCTATAATTTAGACTAATTTCTTTCAGTTAATTCAGTGCTGATAATAATATTATTAATAAAGATAATTTCGGCAATTTTGCTAGGTCCGCATGATCCTTCTTCCAAGCAAAAAGCAGAAGCACAAAACAAAGATACGTGCAGGAGACAACCCTCAGTACATGGAGAGTTTCCTTCTTCATCGAGTAAATCCAGGTTTGTTCCATAATAAAAATCTTCATTCAATTCAAATTGCCATTTACATCAATTCTAGGATTAAGAGAGGTCATTAATCTGTATAAATATTCTTATCATTCCCAGATAATAAATGTAAAAGTGACTAATTTCTAGCCAAAAAAGGCTCTGTGATAATTTTATCATATTATCTCTTCTTCTGCTTTATCCTAATTAAATATCTAACTAAATATCTGTTGATTCATACTCTCCTGTAAAGAGTGAGATATTTTTAGTTTATCAATAAGGTTCAATTATATCAAAAGAATATCATTAGAAAAGTTGTTGAATAAGGTGCAAATCCCTTTTGTTTTCCCACTGAAATTGATTTCATTCCCTCCTTCATTGTGATTATTTTCTACAGAGGATGTGAACAGCATGGGTGTGAGGTTCAGGGTATATGGTTGTGAACGTATGAGAAGGGAACGGCTAATAGGAGAGTATGTGGTTGGATTTGCTGCAATCAATTTGGAATTGGAGACAACTCTTTGGCTTCCACTAGAACCTCGAGCGAGTCTTGCTGTAAGTCTCTGAGAGGTTTATCCTTTTATTATTTGTATATGTATTACATTGACGTCAGATGTCTTGCATGTTTCTGTAACTCCGAGATCCCTTAAAACTTAAAATATTTCTGCAACAAAAATGAGTTTTTCTTTCAGTATGTGTGGCCATTCATTGTTGCTATGGTGAGCATCTTGTAGACTTGAAATGATGCTGTAAATAAATTATAAGGATGGGATGGTGACTTGCTAGTTTGACAATTCTTTTACATGCCCAAAACCTTATACCAAAATGATGAGTCTGATATGCTTCCATGTAGTCAACTTTTATTCTGTATCTTCTTTTGGATCATCAGGAAGAAATAACACATGGGTGATTCACTGAAGAAAGTGAAGAGGTTAAAAAACCAGCACCACAGAAACCTATGCAGCAATCTAAAATTTAGTTTATTAATTTATTTAAAATGCTATTGAACATAAATAATACTTTTTGCTGTAACATATTTTATTGTTTCTTTTACTAGTATGCATATTGACAGAGAATAGCAATGGCTGATGCTAATTGAACCAATTTTTATTTCTGTCTAATCTCAATTGGGCCTCAGAACTTGCAGAAATGCATTTAGTTTTTTAAATAAATTCTTTGATGTCTTCCATTTAGAAATCATGTAATCTTTACAGTCATTGGAACAGCTCAGTAGCAAGTCTTTGTGAAGGTTGAGTCACTTCACAGCTCTTCCCCACTGACATTTTACACAATATCTGTTGCTAGGAAAAAAATCAGTTAACTAGAGAATAATTTTTCATTTATCATGCAGTACAATTTATCATTTTTTCATACCTGCCATTTAGATCTTACTATCATGTCATTTTATATTACTATTTTAAATTTTTATATAGGGCAAATAATAAATATTCTATTCTATATAAATTATCAAATAGGAATATTTTTGTCTATCATGAGAGTAAGAATTATTTTATTTTTTCCAGCATCAGTCCTCAGCTTCTGATCTTCTGAGTCTGGCAAGGAGCGACTCCACGGGATCTACACATTCAATGCAGCACGGAGGAGTCCCCGAGCTTCTCCTGGGACTTGCTTACAATGGCACTACTGGAAGACTGTCAGCAGAAATTGTGAAAGGAAGCCATTTTAGGTACAGCACTTCCCATAGCAAACATTTAGATGAGGATTCAAAGGGGATAGATTGAATGTAGATTTAGGTGATTCTGTAGTGGAGCTATTTTTGTCTGTGGCACCGATGTAAATGAAAACATAAATTCTAATAGTTGGTTATTTCAGTCAAGTTTTTATGAGATCATTGATTTATCTCTGATATTTGGTCATTGGAAATTGATTATATATTTTTTGTAACTTTCTTAAGTCTCCGCTAGTAGCATGTTGTCAGTTTTAATGATTGATTAGGTTGAATTTTTCTTTTATGTAAACAAATTACCTTTTTCCAACAGTACAAGAAAAACTGACCTGTACTTTATATTGTTATTGATAATAGAAATATCATTACTTGTTAAGGATACTCCTTATAAATACAAGCTTGTTATTTCCACATTATTTATATCCTGTTTAAATCTTTATTTCATTTATTTATGTTTTTTTTATATTTTGGCTTTTATTTTTCAAATCTGTAAAGAAATAAATTGTGTGAATTGTTTACCTTTTTCTGAGAATAAACTTTTTAAATTTTACTTTATGGTGCTTATTTCAATATAATATTATTTATTTATGTTTATTTATAAAATTATCATTTAATATAAAATTTTCACCATTAAACTATATTTTGTGAAAATAATTCATTATTGTGTTCATTTTTGTTTATTTTATTTGCTTTGAATTCGTATATCTTTAATTATTTCATGTACTCTTGTCTTCCTTTATATGGACATTTCCAAGGAAAAACAAATTGCCCAATCCATCATCTCTGTCTGATTGATTATGTAGTTATCATATGATCTCTATCAAAAGCTTCCTTAAGTAGATAAGCAGCTACTTTGTAGCCTCAAGGAAACATGTACTTAATGCTAAGCATCAAGAACTTCTCAACACATCAAACAAATAAGGCATGCTATGAAGATATTCTTTAGCTGTACATTTCCTGGAGTTAGCAATCAAGAGCTTACATCATCAGCATAAAATAAAACAGGTTTTGGTACAGATAGAATGTAGTTGTGATGATCTAAAATAAGCCAACGTAGTTGAACCTTGATTTTCATCACAATTGGTGCACCTTTGCAGAGACAGCACTGAATCATCAACCCTCAAAAAATCAAAACTACTTTTTTTCATAATTTTGGTTCACATGATAGTAATCTGAGTTGTAATGAAGAGCACTGTTTTATTCATGCTCCTGAACATAACTGATATAAACTTTGGTTTAGTTCATTTTATAATAAGTTGTACACTAGAATTCAAGGAGACGTTTTCCCTCTCTCTATATGCCATATTTATCAGCATAAATCTCTCCAATCTAACTCTGATGATGCTGCATTTGCTGTATTCCAGAGGTAAATACTGTAAATTAAGGAAAAGAATGGCTCCAGTAGTAGCCTTATTTGTCATTAAATTGCGAAATGAGCTACTCTGAGACATTCTGAAACTTGAATATACATGGAAGATTGGGTATACTGATAATTTGTATATATTCCACAAATTTTTAATCTGCCATATGATCCAGTTAAAACTATAAAGCCCACCTTTTATCATAAATCATCAAACTGCAGGTAGACATTAAGTTATTACAATTAAATAATTCTCATATTTTGAGTTTGTCTTGGTTGGATAAAATCTATTGAAGTATCAGTTTATTATAAAAGCAACATTAAATGTATATCAGCAAATTGTAGTCTTTTTTTACTTTGAGCAATTGCCATCATATTGATTTTGAGTAACTATGTATTCCGTTTTTCAGCTACATGGGAATTTAACTTGTTCTCAATTATTACAGGGACATGGCACTATCTAGGGCTCCTGACACTCATGTGAGGCTTTGTCTGGTGAGCAGCAGTGGTCAAGAGTTGGCCCACAGCAAGACTTCAGTGAGAAGGAGCCAGCCTAACCCATTATTTAAGGAGGTGTTCATGTTTCAAGTAAGGATATACTCAGTTTTTTTACCTAACTTGCTAACCCTTTTGCATTTGTAGAGCTTTTAGCCAAAATTCATATTCACTGGTGTGTTTGTTCCCACTGACTCTAAGGCAAAAATTTATTTACCTCTTACAAAACGAAGAAGTTGGTTCAGTAAGCTAAGAGAGTAATAATAATGGAATATAACTATGTTGAATTTCATTATAACACACATCATTCCTCACAGTAAGGAAATCTTCAATGATTGATTTCAGATATAATTAAGAAGGAAAAATTCTCTAATAATTCACATTCATTGGGAATCATAAATCACCCAAAGCTTCCTTTTTCTCTAAAATTCAGACTGTTTGCAGTGCAGAGCATCTGTAATATTAAATGAAATCCATGGCATGGTTTTTTCTAAAATGAAGCAGTATTCGGCTCTATGCAACAATCAAACATCACCAATTTTTTAAGTGGAATGGCTAAAGATTTTCCAATGAATTTATTCATGGTCACCTTTATGAGTTTCACGATTTGGTCATAATTATATTTTATTTTTTAGGAAAGGTAACCTTTCTCCCACATCAATAAACTGCTTGCAAAAAAAATGAGGTTTGCTATTCACTTCAGTTTTACTCCTCCAACTGGCACCCTCACTGCTCCAAGAATATACAAGTTCAATTGAATCAATAAATTCTCCCATAACATATGCAATATATTTCCTAAATCTGAATTTTGCATTTCATACTGCAGCAATAAAACACTCAAATCTCTCTTAAGCAATAGTAAACAAGAGTTGTTGAAACCGAGAATGTATTGAATCAGATCAATGACTTTGATATCATTTATATTAAATGGAGTGGCAGAAACATTTCCTCAAGATGCAATGAACACCATAGTGCCTTTCTAAATAATGCCCCTCAAGATCACACTTTGCAAAGCAATTTTTAGAATGTAACCACCAATCAGATTTTTCACCCATAATCCTGCATTACTATCAGATACATTAACTGGATGCATTAGAAAGATTTCAAATACTTCACCATTGCCTTATCAGCCTATTTGTCTTCTCTGAGAATACTCCTAAATTGTAAGCATGCCTTTTCCATTAATTACCTTACCACCTGCTTTATAATCACCTGGCTTAAATGCACATTGCGTCACCTTACTTTGTAACCTTTTTTCCCCTCCATCTCATTCATTTTAGAGTTTAAAATGCTAATGTGAAGTTACCGAATCTAATGATGGTGAAACCCAATACCAAAACCATGGTCATTTCAATAGCCTGTGAATATGTTATTGTAAGGATGCTTCATTATGTTAAGCATGACATTCCAACCATTTATATAATATGATTACATTTCCTTTAGTAATTAAGCGCCGACAAAAGAAATGGGTGGGTCAGATATTGAGAGGAGAGGGATTGCTGAAGAAGGTAATAGAGGGTAGAATGCAAGGGAAAAGACAGAGGGAAAGGCAAAAGCAGAAAATGTTAGATGACATGAAGGGTGGGGTAAGTTACAAGGTAGCGAAGGAAAGGGCTATGAATAGGGAATATTAGGGCAAATGGACCTACCGAAAGGTAGAACACTTATGTA
>KZ308586.1:623826-736804 GCA_000376725.2 Ladona fulva
AAGAAGGATAGCACTAAGAGGGTTAAAGAAGGAAATTCTGGTAAAAAAATTATATTTAACATCAAAGAATAAGAGCTCCAAATTATAATTTTAGATAGTTCAGTATGCAAATTTATTAATACTTATAGCATTCATATAGGTTTTAAGAATTTGAATTGATTTAAAATGCTGAAATAAATATTAAAAGATAGGTAAAATGAGTTATTTCAATAATATTTTACCCTTTAAGCCTTAGTGGCTAAATATTTAGTTTCCAACTTTTTCTCTGAATGTATACATTCTTTCAACAATTACTCTGTTTACGCATTAAGTAATTAAATTCATCTAGTAAGTAATTTACATACAGTTTTAATGAAGGTTAGTCAAAAAATTTTAGATAATTATTATTGATAATCCATTTTTGAGGCACTGCCCTCTTGGTTGCATAAACTTGCACTCAACAACCCCCAACCATAATCTATAAAAATAATGATTGGAATGGCAAGCAGCATGACCAAATCACAAAGGTAAAGTCCAAATTAAAAATAATTACAATTAATCTCACATTTATCTTAAGTCAATTGAAGTTTTAGTTTCAATTACTCTTAACTTAATGGATTGAATGAGTCTTAGTTTCATTCTTTATGAAGCTTTCCTAAGAACCTCACGCTTTCATGTCCTTCTGAAACATTGTTGGTTTCAGATTTCTACAGCATTTGTTTGAACTCTGTATGGTCTTTCTGGGTTTCCAGCCACAATATTTGTTATTATGAAAAAGTTTTGTCTACATTCCAGTAGGCTTATTTAGGCCAAAGTTTTTCTCCATATCTGGAAACCATTAAACACAGTGTTTATTTGACTTGTTTTAAGGGAAAAAATGAAAAGATTGTCAGTGACCTTAATGCTACCCTTTGTCAATGTTTGGTCAGAGCCTGGCATCAAGTGCCCCACCACCATCTTGCTTCTTTCAGCCTCCCTAGACCATCTCTCCATCCCCCAAGGGGTAGTTCTGCCTATTTTAGAAACCACTGATCTAGAGCAAAGAACAATCAAAACCTAGAATGTTAGAGGGTTAAATAAAAAAATTAACACTCACATTTATCTTGAATGTAGTATTTCAGCTCTAAATATTCAGGAAAAATGTGTGTTATACAGTGACAAACTCAGTATTATCTGCAATCCTCTTCTACACAGGTTGCCCTATTCCAATTACCAGATGTTACATTGATGGTGTCAGTTTACAACAAACGCAGCATGAAACGCAAGGAAATGGTGGGGTGGTTTTCCCTAGGCCTGAACAGCTCTGGAGAGGAAGAATTGGCGCATTGGAATGATATGAGGGATGCAAAGGGTGAACAGATCTGTCGATGGCACATATTGTTGGAGTCATAGAAGGGAAAGGATTGTATACCTTTTTTACCTTTCGCTGAAGTAACGGGACTGCTTTGCCAGTTCCTCTGGGATCCTTATCCCAAATTTGCCCTTTACAAAAATGTAAAAGAAATACCTATTCCCATCTCACAACGTTTTGTCTGACACATGTGTGCTTGCTGTCTAATTGCTTTAGGGCTGTCTGAAGCCTAGAGCAAATGCTGCCAAGTCTACTCCCCTGTAACTTGCAAGTTACTAGTGGAGATGGGTTTTTAAGGATTAAGATGACCCACTGCGATTGGTCATTGTGGGGCATTTGTTACATTTCGGGCCCATGAGTTTGATGTGCCCTTTCCTGGTATCCATGCCAGTTAAATTTTGCTTCACTTTTTCAGAAGGCATGTATTAATGGTGTCCCTAAATCTACACCGTTCCCCTCAGGTTGTCACGAGGCAGGCATTTTAAGAAAGGATGTTTTTGATGCATTCAGAGAAAAGGCTTTTATGAATGAATGGAGAGAGAAATTTCCAATTTTACTCAAGGCAGGAATTACAGTATGATGAAATTCTAGAAGTTTGACATACATTTTCATTGGATGTTATAATCATATGGATTTCTACATGGTGAAATTGTTGTTGTCTCTAAAGTTAATGTTTTGCAACTTGTGAGCAAAATGTTTCCTGCGTCTTAAAAAGCCATCTTTCATTACTGGAATCATATTTAAAATATACCTATGGCTGTATTTGTCACTTCAAACTTTGGAAAGATTGTCAATTTTTGAGAAGGAGACGGGCAAGAGTTTTGTGAGACAAAAGTATTCCTGTACAACTTCTCATCATGTTATACCATTTAAATATGTTAAGGTTTTCTAGAGAAATTTTTTCAATCAATACTTCAACATCTTTACTGCACTTTTAATAAAGTCAATCACTTTTTCACACCAGTTAGACTTTTAGACATGATTTATTTTTCTAGGAAATTCTATACTTGAATTTTTCTGAGCAACATTTTCTTGGATCGTTTTCTTTCATTCTTATGGAGATTTTGGTAGTTACTGTATACAGTACCCTAAAATTTGTTTACCTTTTGATGAGGGGAGGGTTGTGATTGAAAATTTGAGAGATACTTGCGGGTTAAAGTTCAGCACAACTAATGTTGTCTATTGAATAGTTTATGTACATATTATCAAATATTAACAATGTTCTATCAAAATTGTGTCTTCAAATTGCAAACTCCAAACAAAAAGGTCTGTGAAGAAGTCTATTGGATGTTACAGTATTTAACAAGTCAAGAGAATATGAGCTGGAGTTAAGAACTGTAATTTAGCTTACTCTTGGGTGTTAATTGTCCTTAGCATAGACAATGTGATATATGATCTTAATTAATTGTAGTGACTGTTTATTTGCAATATCTGCACCTTGAGCTTAACTCTTGGAAAATTAATCACCTTAATCAGAATAAATAAATAGTATTGTTTAACCTGAGTTTATTAGCGTTGGCTGACTAGCTTGATTGATTTAATGGATACATTTAACCAATGTTTGGTTCTAGCCAATCAAGTCTTTCATGTTGGAATTTCAATTTCCTTCTTTCTTAAGAGGAAGGATTTTTAAAGATAAAATAGGTGGTACAGCGGTCATGGCAGTTTTGTTTGCACACTACAGACTGTGAAACACAGAAATTGGTCAGTTTTGTAAGGCTTTGTTAATTCACCACCATAAAATGCAATGCAGATATCAACACTGAACTCCAACGTAAGCATAAGAAATGCATATTTATGTCAAATTAAGAGAAAGAAAAATAATTTTGGATTTCAGAACTATAAAAATTCTAAATTAACTTACAAAGATATTGTTTGGTTGGTCCTCTTTTACATTAAGTCAACTACTAAGATAGCTTTGAGTTACTGAGTTTTGTTAAATTATATCATAAAATTATTTTTTCATGTTTGTTTCTTTGTTCTGTTGGCTACAACTTAACAGACCTTTTAATCTTGAATTTTGTCTAATGTGTAATATTTTCCTATATTTTGATACTATGTCAGGATGATTACTTTGGAATAACCAATCAACCAAATTTTATAACCCTTAAATAAATGTTTAACCCTTGAATTGCATTTATTAATCCTTCTTTTTCTCTGAATGTATACATTCTTTCAACAATTACTCTGTTTACGCATTAAGTAATTAAATTCATCTAGTAAGTAATTTACATACAGTTTTAATGAAGGTTAGTCAAAAAATTTTAGATAATTATTATTGATAATCCATTTTTGAGGCACTGCCCTCTTGGTTGCATAAACTTGCACTCAACAACCCCCAACCATAATCTATAAAAATAATGATTGGAATGGCAAGCAGCATGACCAAATCACAAAGGTAAAGTCCAAATTAAAAATAATTACAATTAATCTCACATTTATCTTAAGTCAATTGAAGTTTTAGTTTCAATTACTCTTAACTTAATGGATTGAATGAGTCTTAGTTTCATTCTTTATGAAGCTTTCCTAAGAACCTCACGCTTTCATGTCCTTCTGAAACATTGTTGGTTTCAGATTTCTACAGCATTTGTTTGAACTCTGTATGGTCTTTCTGGGTTTCCAGCCACAATATTTGTTATTATGAAAAAGTTTTGTCTACATTCCAGTAGGCTTATTTAGGCCAAAGTTTTTCTCCATATCTGGAAACCATTAAACACAGTGTTTATTTGACTTGTTTTAAGGGAAAAAATGAAAAGATTGTCAGTGACCTTAATGCTACCCTTTGTCAATGTTTGGTCAGAGCCTGGCATCAAGTGCCCCACCACCATCTTGCTTCTTTCAGCCTCCCTAGACCATCTCTCCATCCCCCAAGGGGTAGTACNTTAACGGGTAAGATATTTAAAAGGCTTTTTGGTCTTATTGATCTCTTAAGTTTTAAGTCTTCTAAGACTCTCTTAAGTTTTTCTGTCTGTGCAGATTCCACTTACATTTGTAATGCAAATCATGTAAATAACTGGTCATAAGAATCGTTATGTATGACTCTTGTTTTATTTTTCTCTAATCAACTTTTCCATCCTTTTAGTGTTATTGTTGACTAATTCTATGCACACTAAAAAGCTTTAATATTTATCAAACTTTATCATCGATGTTTTGCATCTCCTAAATATTTTCATAGATGTTGGTATTGGTCTCTTATGAGCAAAATATATATACATATATGTAAATATATATATATTTTGATGGCACTGATATCTCCCACTCTTTTCTTGCCTTCTCCAATTTAACCAATTTATAAAGAGAGGGCTCTTAAATCTTCAAGACTTAGGCTGGAAAGTCCTGCGACTGATTATTGCTTCATGTAATATGGATTTTAAGTAAAGGAGTCCATATGTCAACAAGGTTGAACAAAATAAAGACTGTTGAACAGATCGCACAAGCTTAGATAGGGATATTAGGGGATAGACTATTGATTAAAATGCTGTATCGCTGTCTCTTGCACAGCTAGATATTATTGTCCAGAAATTATTTTTAAGAGTAAGGTGAGATATTCCGGAGCAGAAACTTCACATACGAACTCTACAAAAGTCGCACAAAGAAGTGTTTCTTGAAAGGGACCCAAGTTGTAAATGTTCTATTGTACAAAACATAAAGAGACACCTGAGGCTAACTAAACCTCTGAAGAATAATACTTGAAAAATGAAGACACACTCATACTGGTAATCAAGCTTATAAATGTTGTGGAAGGTATTATAAAAAAGGTTGTTCTATAATCAACTTCACTCAATTTATTTCTCCACTCCCTCTTAAAGTAGTGTAATCTTAGCATTATCCAAAGATGAAATAAATGTAAAGTAACAGTGGAAGATGTTTTAGCCATGTCAATGAGCTATGTGCTGTGTCTGGAAGAAATCTTAAATGTATTGTATGTGCTATCTGCAAAACTTCTCTTTTAACTTTTAAAAATAATAGGAAAAAGCTTACTTGGCTTTATTATTGACAGGCATGGCGCATAACGAATGTGATGTATCAAAGTGGTGCATTTATTATAAGAAATGATTTTCTAACTCTATGTACTTAGTGCATGTATTATAAAATGTAAAGAAAAATTGAAATCCATAAATTTAACTAACCTTACCTGATTTTTAAAATTATATATAATTTCCTACTTTTCCAGATAATTTCATTACAAGTGTAATGTTGTAAGATCTCATATTTCATGTCATGTATAATGATGGTATTTTAATGAATCCATTTTGTACCTTAGGAGGTGTATGAAGCAGTCATTGCAAATTGTAATCACAGTGGATATTTTTAAAAATAAAAACTGTGCAATTAATTGTTGCTACCTTCATTAACTTAATGAACTTTGTTTATTATAAGTCATAGGTCAACCTTTTTCCACCCTTAAATTTTATTCATCAGTAGGAATAAATCATTACAGATAGTGATGATAAATACTTTAGAATTCAGTTAAGTTGTTAAGTGAATCACTCTTAAGTTGATGAGCAACTCCATTATTATTTAAAGCACAAGAATATGAAAAATATATTGATTACCTAGTAGCAGTTAGAATTAACTTAGGAGAAGATGCAGGAGTGGCTGGGGAGCAAAAACTACAATGGTAGAATCAATAGACATCAACCCATACTGAAGAGGTAGGGATGTGATATGAAGTTAGGTTACATTTTGTAAAAATGATTAATCAATAGGTTAAATATCCCTCTCCAAAAGTCTTTAAATTAAAACTATAGGAATAATATATATGGAGACAATAACTATTTCTGATTAATTTTAAAGCTCCAAAAATGTCATTCAATTTTCTATTCTAAGACACAATCAGGACAGAGAATGAAGCTGTTCAAGAAACTAAAAGGAAAGGAAGACTACAAATAAAGTGTGAAAACTAAAACCCTATGAAAGAAATTTTGAGGGCAAAATCTGTTCCAACCATCATTTCAGATGATAAAAAATTGACTTGAGAAAATCATTAATTTAAAAAAAAAAGATCTTTTGTAAGTGCCAAACTTCATTGCCTATATCTTTCAAGGTTGTTTTTAAGGTTCAAATATGTTTTTATTTAAAAATAGCATTTAATGGATACTTTTTATCAAGAAAAAACCAACAGAGTATCTATTTCAGGTTATGGAGGAAAATAATTTAGACAAGAAATGTTATTTCCCTGTGTCTTCACATAGAGCTCACCCAATAATTTTCAGTAGTAAGAAGAAATAATCACATTTGATTTAGGAATAACTATTTATATTACTAATCCATGATGATTCCCACTAAAATATCTCCAAGTTTTTAACTTTAAAATATGGAAATAGCCATAAAAATCCATAAATGTAAAATATTCTTACAGAAATTAGAAATAAGGCACAATGGTCTGGGGTATTATGAAATAGACCCTTGACAACCTCTATATTCACAAACAGAAAATTGGCGTAAGAAAATATGAGAGCAATACGGTTGAAAAAAAAATGCATCAATAACTTATTTTGGTTAACCACTTTTTCCTTTCAAAAACTTATGTAAACAATCCATAAAATGAAAATGAATATTTGCAAATGAATGGCAAGTAATGCATTATTAATATTATGATTCCTAAATATTATTACTCCAATAAAATTCAACCTGTAATTTTCCACTACATACTTTGGCCTAAAATACTATAACTTAACAGAAGTATTCAAGTTTAATGTGTAATAAATTAAATTTGTAATTGTAAATATGATAAAATATATAACTGGTTTATAATTGATAATAATTTGGTTTCTTTACTAGACATAATAAACAAATAGTAAAGGAGAAATCAAAGATCTAAATACACACAAGAATCACTAGAAAATAGTAACAACAGAAATAAAAATAAGGAATAACCAAGGAAGGCATAATATTTGATGTGGAAAAACAGCAATCGTAAACATTGAGACTAAAAAGTAGTGAGATGGAAATTATCAAATAGCTTCCTAAGGATAACAGAGACTTTGGAGAGGTGTTACTAGAGAAAAAGAGAAGTAATTGGTAAAGAAATTAATATTAAAGTTTTAAGCAAAATGAAAAATATCATTGATGAACAGAGAAGAGGAACTCGAATCTAGCACATCGATGGAAACGAGTTGTCAGCTTAGAGGAAGTGTATAAGTACTACAACCAGGGTAAATTATTTGAAGCACATTATGGAGAATTTTGGATCATTAAGTCACAAGGAAATTATTGTTATGGAGGAGAAAATTCAACATATTGATGATTACTTTCATTTACAGCATCTCATTTAAGATATACCTAATAGCTGTACTAGAAATTATAAATATTTGGATCTGGTAGTAAGAAAACTATTTATTGTGCATCAAATTTCTGATTCTTGAAATATATTATCTGTAGCATCATTTGCAATATCTATATTAATGATAATAATAATAAAAAACGTCTTTGTTGAAGGGTGAGATTGAGACTTCTTAGTCTCTTCTTACATCTAACCTTTTGAGGATATTGAGAAGGAAGATCAAGAAAAATTACATCTTTTATGGCATAGGAAGGGTGACCGAAGAAGAATAGATTTAAGTGACATCTGTAAACTTGGAGACATTCATCATTTCCCTGGAGTTCTATGAAAAGTAAGCCCCTCAACTCTGTGTAGCCTTTTTTAATATTCTTTTCTAACTGCATCAATATCAACCCCCAGGGGCCTAAATGATATTGCTAGGGGTAGATTCAAGTTTGGTAGACAATTAGAAAAATCAAAAATGTTAATCAAAATTTACTAATAACAGGGTGAGCACTGTCCAGTCATTAAGAAATTCCCCGAGTTTTCCAGGGAAATATTTTCAGTTCTCCAGTGTGTAACACATCTGAAATTAAGTCTAATTTTGTCCAAATATTAGGCATGGTGATTAATAGCTGTTTAAAGAACCAGAAATGGTAACAATAGTTCATAAATTCATTGTAACATTGTCAGTGTACCACAGCTGGCTAGACATGGACAAACCAGGTTGCCTGAGGTGCAAAGTTTTGAGAGCAAATAAGCTTAGGTAATCTGAGTAATTTATCTCTCAATATAGTCTCCTTTCAACTCAATACATTTAGTCCAGCGATATTCTTACTTTTTCAAGCCATCCAAAAAATACATTTTGTCAAACTCTGCAAAATACGCCTCTGTTGTAGCAATGACTTCCTTGTTTGACCCGAATCGCTTTCTCCCAAGCCATTTTTTTATGTTTGCAAACAAAAAGAAATAGCATGGGGCGAAATCTGGAGAATAAGGTGGATGAAGTAGCAATTCTTATCATAATTTGACCAGTTTTGCTGTGGCGATTGCAGATGAGTGAACTGATGCGTTGTCATGACGAAAGAGCACTTTTTTCTTCGCCAAATGGGGCCGTTTTTTCCTCAATTCAGCATCGAATCGGTCCAATAAATCAGCATAGTACTTCCCCGTGATTGTCCTTCCCTTTTCCAAATATACGGCGAAGATGATGCCTTGCAAATCTCAAAAAAACGGTGGCCATGACTTTCCCGGTCGATGGAACCGTTTTCATCTTCTTTGAAGCAGGTTCGCTGGGTAAAATCCACTGTTTTGACTGTTCTTTCATTTCTGGCATGTAGTAATGGATCCATGTTCGTCAACAGCCACAAAATGCCGTAGAAACTCTTTCAGATTGCGCTTAAACATGTCCAAACAGTGCTCCGAAGTTGTCACGTGATTCCATTTTTTCTCCACTGAGAGCAAATGCTGCACCCATCTTGCCAATAGCTTTCTCATGTCCAATTTTTCATGTAGGATATCATATCCTCTGTAGTCACCTCAATCAGACGGCCTGGGCACTCTTCATCAAAAACAGATGTTCGGCCACACTTGAATTCATTAAATCAATATCTGATCGTAGTCATTGAAGGAGCATGGTCCTTATAAACAGTATGCAACTTCACATTGATTTCCTCACACGTCTTCCCATCCAAAAAAAAAGAAATCGAATCACTGATCGATATTGCTCTTTCTCCAGGGTGGCAAGCAAACACGAACTTGACTACTTTCAACAGCTATCAAAAGAAAACTACTCAATCTGTCTGAAATTTTGAGTCATATATCTAAAGATGTCGTTAAATTATGTCATACGCATTTTGTGTCAGTGGTGCCATCAGTCGCTAAACACTGGTACTTACCATACAGCCCTTGTATGACACAAGTGTATGTGAATATATGAAGACTACTGAGTAAGGGCACCACCCTGATTAGAATCTCGTATTTCCAAGTTATTGATGGAAATAAAGGAGTATAACTATACTAGAAAATGAAAGCAAATTCTGAAAAATGTGTATTGTTTCATTAAAATAATATACCTGAACAATAGTTCCAGCTGTGGCATGAATAACATAATTTCAGTATCACTGAGAAAGTCTAGCTACAAATTGCAATGTCAACTAATGACCAAAATCCTTCAAGTAGAAAACTTAGCATGCTATATTTTGCTGTTTCTCTCACCCAGACAGGAATTAGGTACCCCTGGTAGCTACAAGTTCGTATGATCCCAGGTTGCATATTCAGGATATTGACAGAATATTCTACATAGGAGGAGCACAACTATGTCTTACGAGCTTTAAAATGGTCACAACATTGTAGTCATCAAAACATTTCTTCCTCTCAGGGAATTGTCTCTGAACTAATACACAGCCCAAAACAAAAGACATGAAATGATGGTTGATAGTGTAAATATAGCTATTTCCATGTTACCCACCAAATTCCCTGAGTTTTCCAGGTTATCGGAGACCCTGTAATACAGTACTTCAGAAAGAAAAACCGCAATATACACAAGTGCCAACACAGAATTGAGAGAGACTGATTTATCATGAAAATCCAGAGATAATGAGCATCTCCAAGTTTACAGATAAGTGCAGTAAGAAACGAGTAACGATAGAAATTAGATATGTTATAGGGAATCTTATGGTTTTTGCCAGAAATCACAAGTCAATGTTACTGAAGATTATGTAACAAAAATACTGGTCTTTTATTAACCACAAAAATATTTACACAAAAATGTAGTCACAAAAATGGCTTTAATATCATATACAGACTCCACAATTCCCTAAAGAAACACAAACTCTACCAATAAAATTTAAATAAACTATAAAGTAAACAATGCATAATTGAGCAGTTTTAAATCCATCAGGAAAGAAATGAGTAATTTTCCATCAGTAAAAACTAAATTAATAACATTAGGAATCACAAACATCAATTGAGCACTGCAATATGCAATTTTCAAGTTATTCCAGAAAATACTTGAAAGAAATTTCACAGATACAACAATTCTCTTCATTTAAAATGAACCTTAAGCAAACAAATCAAAATTTTCAGCCATAATGAGTCCAACAAAAACAATAAACAATGTTGTTGTGCGTTAATTTTCATGATAAATTAATTATTCTTAACAGTTGAAAACAAATCACAGTGGAGAGATGATTGAACTTTTCATCCAAAATGCCACCTTCTCACATCTTCAGAGAATCATCATATCCATGGTCATTGATTTAACTACACCAGAAAATTATGATGATAAAATTTTTATTCTATTGATACGTTAGAATTCCCTCAGAATCATCACTTTGACACATAAGAGCTGCAACGCTGTTTTCGTAAGCTATTGCCAACTCACTTTCCCCCAGGCCGTCACTCCTTGCAAAACTGACATCTTTGTTTGTTAGGTTAGCATCACTTGCTATGGACATCATACCCTGCTCATTTGACTCGCTGCAAATCTCAGGCAGAATTTCATGAAATTTTCCTTCTTGCTGCGAGGATAATGTATCTAAGAAGCTACGCTCAACGCTATCCTCACAAAACACCTCTCTATCATTGAGGTTATCACTTTTGCTGACTTGTATTCCATCCTCAGTAAACTCACCAACGTTTTCAGGAACACACGCATCATTGATAACACCGTGCTGATTTGGTAAGGTATTAAAATCTTGCCCTGCAGCATCTTCTAAAAGGTTATCACATTCACTGATAGAAATACTAAATTCTTCCCTTATGGTTCCAATAGTATTCACAGTCTCCAATCTCTCTGAGCCAGATTCTGCAATCCTACTAAATTCTTCCACACAGAATGGCTCACCCAACTGTGCATCTATCCTGGCACCTAGCACTTTTTCTTCACCAACTTCAGGTTTGTCTTGAACAGTTCCACTTTCTATGATGCACTGCTGTTCAATTACACTCTCCACAGATTCAAAATTTTTGGGCAATTCAATGATGGCAGTGGGAATCTCAACAGCTTCCTGTAAGCTCTCAGGTTCTTTAGTTATCACCAGGACTGGGGCAGATGTTTGTTCATTTTCTATGGGGATAAGAGGTAAGCAGAGAGGTTTAAAGGGATAAGACGATTCCTTAGGAACAGCTGGAAGTATTGCAGGTAGCGTGGATTTTGCAATTGGTCTCCTCCTGGCTCTGCCAGAACATACTTTCCTTTTCATGCTGAGAAAGTGGGATTCTTGCACGGGAATGGCCACATTGCAAAAATCACACCATCTACCACTCTTCATGTGCATGCGCAAATGCCAAACCATCACAGAATCGTATGGAGTTTTGAAACTGCAGATTTTGCAAGCATGAGTATTTGAACTGTGGTTGATGTGATACGATGTAGTCAGGTTTGATGATTTTTCTGAGGAAGACGTACAGGGTATTATATGACTAGCAGGTACATCTGAGGTGGCAATAATGCTTGTAGAATCTAACTCTTTCAGCGCTGGTTCGAGATTCAATTGACTGGAGCTACTCAAGGGCCTTTTCTCAGGTTCACCGATTACAGATGATGGACAGTTATCAGCATCCAAATCTGGAGGAGTTTCATCTGCTAATGAATTTCTATTGGTTTCTAAAAAGGATTCTTCAACCTCTCCAATCTGAGATTGCTCCTCTTCTGACAATTCTTCCAGTGGCATCCCTGCCATTTCCTTACTTTCTTCCTGAAAAAGATAACAATGACATGCAGCCACTCTTACCGAATGATCAAAGGTAACTTCACTGATGGATACTGAAGTTTTATTTTTTAAAGATGGAGACCTCATTCTTTACAAAAGCATGCAACTGAAGTTTAAAAAAAAAGAAAGATACAAAACAATAAAAATTAATTGATCCTTATTTATACTGCTATCATGATAAAGTGATCTGACACAGTAAAATTGTAAAAAAAACTTATGCAAAAGACAAAATTATGCATTATTTGAAATATTTCCCAAAATTAAAGTTCACAAAGAAAACTTTTCCTTAGTTAAAATTCTTTATTTCAATTTCAATTTTCAGTATTTTAATAACTTGTAAAGAAGATGAACTGTCATAACCAAACTTATTTTTACTCTTGTACACCACTATGACTAATATAATTACATTTAATTGCAACAAATTTTACTGACCTGGATTAAAAATAATTCATCCAAGCTGAGAATGTTATGACTTCCTTCTGAAATACAGATAAATTGATATTATTATGTGTGTAACATAAAGATTACTAAATATAAATTAATTAATTGCAGTTGCCTCACAAATCCAGATATGTTATTTAAAAATTTCTCACGACTAAATCAGGCATCTAGGAAAGATGCCTGTTTTCTAAGAGTAGGATAACTTACAATCCTCTTTCAAATGCTAAGGAACGGATCACTGATACCTTAAGAAAAACCAATTACAGCTTTTCAGGTGACTGATTGAAAACCACAGTATAAGAGTGTTTTGACATGGATATGTATATACAAAGCTTTGCATTATATTATTACTCCTTGGAAAACAATGGAGAGAGGTTTTTCGGCTAATTTTCCAATAACTTCTTTATATCTTATAACAAAAAGAAATCATCTTCAGTTTACTTTATTTTCCACAGATGGAGATGAGATCTAGTTCACAAACTAGAAGTTCTGCTGTGTACAAGTGGTTGCTTTCTGGCCATATTTTTGAAAAATGGCCAGATTTGAGACAGAGAAACCTTATCTTATTACTTCATTTTGGCAATTTTTGCAGTCTTCAAGAAATCAATATTTTACCAGAAAATTAGAGATTAATACTGAATTACATAGCAGCAATAAAAGGTTATCACAAATTACGATACCTAAGATTAGACTCCTATAGTGTCTAGTTGTACATACAATCTTAGGTTACTAAAAACTTAATTATTTTTCGAAACACACACATTAATTAAGGAGAACTATGGTACTAAGATTGATGATACTAGACTTGAAAATAAGGAAATTCTTCAAATCCTTTATTTGCAAGTCGCCCAGTTATGGGCAGCAATAAAATATAACCTCATCACATTCAATGAGATTGTGTTGTTTTACTTGCTGTCACAGCAGTCACTTCAATTACTCAAGTATGGTATCATAATATGTACTTAAATAGATTTGGATTTGATAGAGTTAAAGTGAAATTAAGTGTGATAAAGTGCATATTATAGTTAATATAGGGTAAACCAGTAGGATTCTGAGGGGATGTTCTTCAATAGCAAAGGTAATAGTGTACTTTTCCTTAATTAGACCTCTCCTAGAGTATTGCTATGCAATTTGCGATCCTCACAAAGTAGTAGTCTTCAATCTTGAGATGGTTCAATGTAGAGCAGCTAGGTTTGTAAAGGGAGATTATAAATTTGACAGTAGTGTTTTGGCTATGATACAATCTCTCAGGTTCACTTTGCTTAGGGATAGAAGACTTGATTACCGACATAAGCTTTTTGAAAAGTTAGTCACTTATAGATCTCATCTACGAGATAGCTGATACTGTTATTCCAGTTAGCAGAAAGCGTGAGCTCCAAGAGAAAACTAAGAAAAAATTCAGGGAAGTGATTGCCAGGACAGATAGTTACTCCTGGTCATTTTTCCCTCATAGTATTGGAGAAGCTAATAGAGTTAGGTTTTAGAAGATTATCAGTGTTTATACACCCCCTGCCACATGCCATTGGCAACTTGCAGGGTTTAAATGTAAACATAAACATCCTTGCTAATCCATCAGAAATACAGGAAATTAACAATCTTCACTTTAACTATGTCAAATCATTATTATATCATACCCTAAAATCAACATTAGTTTAAGTCAACCTTAAGTATACATGATAATACCACACCAGAATCTTCTTTACTTGGTTATTTCTAAAAAGCCAATAACTTTTAACTAACTACCATTGAGGTATTGGGTTTAAGTATTAACAAAAAACTAAAAAGTTTGAAGCTAATTCTTTGGCGATTCAGGAACAAAACCCTAACAATAACTTACCATTCAAGGATCCAAACCTATCCAGTAATTGAACATTAAAAGCATATTCAGGGTTTCTCCTGAACTTGCGGTGTACATTTCGTCCTCTCGTACAGGTTGAAATAGCACTTTTGAGCACATCCAACTCTGCTTCTGTCCTATCAACATAATTCAACAGGGAAGCACATCTTGAGCACACCACTTCTTGCAAACTCAGCAAGTCATCCAAATTGGCAATAATTTCCAAACGCTTGACCAGAAGAACATGAGTTGCCTCTGTTGGGACACATAAACTAACTCCATGACCTGGATTTATGGCTTTACTGCAAATGTAGCATTCCACTTGCAGATTCTCCTCTGCTGGAACTGAGGTACCACTGCCATTAATGTTCTGAAAAAAGCAGACAATCAAATGAAGGGCAAGGCATTAAGAAGATATTAATATCATTATACTGCTCTGAATAAGATAGGTTAGACGAGTGGTTGCCATCCTTTTTCCCACTCCTTGGGTATATGTAAACACAAATAAAATTTTCTGAAATACCATCTACCATACCATTTAGTCACCACTGTCAGTAGGTTTCACAGGTTTTTCACGCCCCCCTTCACGTAGGTGTTTTCCTGCAGGGTTTTATTTTATTTTTTTTCCTAAGTGCAGACTTAGGTTTTTTTTAAAACCCATATAGTAGTTCCTTCTTTTATTGCCTTCTTTTTAGTTTAACTCCCAATACCTCTTTCTTTCTATGTACAATGACTAAGGGTTAGATGTAAGAAGAGACTAATTAGTCTCAATCTCGCCCACAAATAAAGACAATTTATTATTATTATTATCTTCCAGAGAGATGAAATGCTAAGGTAAGTATAATATATTAGAGAAAACATAATTGAGAATTTAGTGCATTGTTATACTATATATTCATTTATTCCTTTACTTACATCATCAATCTTACAATAATAAGCATCCAAAAGAAACATTTTTGGCTGTTGTCCTTTAGAAGTAAGGTAGGTTGATAGGTAGAACTGGAATTATGGTGCTTCTACTGCTGAGGTCATTTTGTAGATATTCTCAGTGTATTAAAGCTTATTACAGTTTGTCATCAGCAGTATTAAATACAATAAATAGATTAAAATGGAATAAATAAATGAAACACAAATATCTCATTAAAATGAGATGGATATTTGTATCCATTTCACACTTTCTGAAAAGCCCAGTGTTTTTTAAAAGGATAAATGTTATGAGAGTCTTTGTGGTCTCCCAGAATAATGGCTCAGTCCCCTGTGATTTGCAGCACGTTGCTATACTACTAAGTTATGCATTTTAATTTTTTTAATTATGAATTTTCACTTGTTGTCAGCCTCAACTATGTCATCTGTGGGCAGTAGGGACAAGGTTGGCAACCACTGGGTTAAACTCAAGAGAGTCACTTTTTCCATTAATGTACATTGTAGAATAATGGGGATTATTAAAATACCTCATAAACATGTGGGATTGTGACACATTGATTAAACATGACAAGCAGCAGTAAGAGTAATGAATTGCTTTTCAAGAGTACACAGTGAAATTTATCTCTTGAGAAAGATCCACATATTTTAATAAACGATGTAGCCATATAATTGAACTTTCTGAATTTATCTTTTAAATTTTTTGAACTGAAGGATATTCACAAAGCATCTTTAGAGACACTAATACACAACATGTTTACAGTTTTTAATTGTAAATATTTCAACACCTCATTTCCTCACATGAAAAATTTCAACCCTTAAACTGGAAATATAATCTCTCAGCATAATTTATGAATAAATAGATACCTGGTCAACTACTTCTTGGCTAGTTTCATAGGACTGATGCTCTACAAATCCTGCAGATTTGTTCATATTGTACTCCATTTCTCTGCCTTTAGCTCTCATTTTAGCAGGACAGCCTTGCTTTGGTTTATTCGCCTAAATACAGGAATGAAAGATTTTCAAATTAGTATTTGACAATGAAATGAACATGATCAAATATTGGTTCATAAGTTTACTCATTTCCACAAAATGCTAGTTATGCAATGATCAGAGAGCTTTGGATTCAATCAAAAAAATGAAACTTTAGGTAATCATTGATATTCATCAAAATCAATAATTCATTTTCTTAAACAATCACTGATGGGTGGTTTAAGCGCAAAAAAAAAGAAATCTCTTGAAATATTAACAGGATCAATTTTTTTGAGAAAGCCAAAGATCCTAATTATTTTCAAACTATCAGAAAGAAAAAATACACAAAAGTATAGAAAAGAGATAGATAAGGGACAAATAGGTAAAGATAAATTCGTTGACACAGAAATTCCATGAATAAAGGCTAAGAATTAATTAACAATAAACGTCCACAGAATTGAGTTTGAGTAGCTGTAGCAACTGGATCATTGGGAATGTGATCACCAAATGATCATCAAGTTGACTGCCTTTGCTTATATTGCATTTCAAGGGCAGCAAAAATATCAAGCCTTACTCCATTGTGCAAGATGAAGGTAGAAATGGCAGGTATAATATCCAGGCCATGGATTTTGAAGAGCACATGAATACGAAACAGAAAATCCTTGTTTTACAGTCAGTGATGTTTTCACAAGACCCTACATTTTCGTTAATAAAACAATTCCCATTGTAACCAAAACTTTAGGCTTCTGGAAATGATGAATGCTGAGACCAAGAACCAATCTCTTGTAATATAATGCATACCCTCACAGGACTGACAGCAAAAGAGAACAGACACTTCGGAAAATGCAGAATCACTTGTCCGAAAGCCCAGATGAAAACAATTTCTAAATATGAACAGATAAAGCTTGTACCACAATAGTTAAGTGAGGTAAATATAATGATTATGTATAAATAAATTTTACATGAAATGATTTAATATTCCTTGTTTTAATCCCTCCCACATAGCTCCCAAATTTCCCCACCACTGGCTGGCTCATTCATTTTAGATCTGACATTACTTAAGTGTTCTTCACTCAACTTCATTTTCAGAAAACATAACCTTGAATGTTATTAATGCATTCAGAATTGAATTATTCTCAACTCTTCTCAGTCCTAAACAAAATTCAGGCAACACCTGGATTAGATTTTTATTTAAACTTTCATTAAATCATACAAGTTAGAATACATGATATCTGCATTAAACTTACCTTAATTTGAACATCCTGATTTTCAGCACTGCTAAATGGACTACACAACTTGATTGGCTCTGTTTTATCTCCACTGTCATGGATCTGAAGACATGGAAAATATTAGTTAAAAGATTTTTTACTCACCAACATAAAAAAGTTTGAATGGTCAAAATCAGTGCAAACTAAAATTTAATTTGTTTCTCAAAGTGGCAAGCATAAGGAATGCCCTCAATTACATATCTACATTTTGTCTTTGCTTCAACAAATGCACATAAAAGGTAATAATTTTGCTGCAATCAAGAGATGAAGCTATTACTTAGTGAGTTAATACCCCTAATAAAATTTCTTTAAACCTTTAAGAATTGCTATCCTACTGCAATACTTCTAATCTGCATGCCATATTTTTCTTTTATCTTGGAATTCATGGCCTGATTGTTTTTAACATTTAAAGGCTTTGAAAAATCATTTCATGATGATAACTGGTACAAATAGTTTTTAATGCCAAAAATAGAAGAAATTTAACTGAGAGACAAAAATTAAATAGAATACATACAGAAAAGAAACAATTATTAGTTTTTGTCCTCTAAAATAGCTTTAAATTTTCATTACTTTGTTGCATCTTTTTTTTAGGTTTGCTTTACTTCTCATAAATAAAAAGATATCTAAAGACAGATATTCACAAAGAAAATACAATTCATTGTTCCCAGAGATAACATTCTATCATATGAACATAATTCATGCAAATGGATTTTTTTAATTTAAAAAATATATAATATCATTCTTAAACTTAATTTTTAATTTCAAAAGAATTATTCCACAAAGTTCTTTTCTTGCTATTTCACAAACACACAGAATACAAAATTATACTTGCCATACATTATAAAGATTCAATTACATAAATGTTGTATTTGGTTACTATATTAATACCACTGGTTCAAATCCTCAATAATAACACCACACTAATGTAAATATCAACTGACAGACACCACAAACTATTGCTATAACCATCTAAAATGTTCTGCCATTATCTTGAACTTACTGGTAAAGGCAATCCATTGCTGACTATTTCTGTGACATGTAATGTTTTCAATCTTTTTCTCCTTTCTGGCTTTTTGTGCATTTCATCTAACTCATTGCAATAAACTTCTGAAATTTGAATCGTGCCTCTTTCCTTGGATTCAGCAGGTACTTTCTCTGCCAATACCTGCAAGATAGATATTAATAATGGAGTTAAGCTGCATCTACATGAAGAGACTTCTTTGTCGAGATTCAGTAAAAGTGTTGCGTCTATACTGTCCACACAGAGGGCAATTTATATATACAAGTTATATTTTATTAACATGAATCATTTATCTTCTTTTGGAAAGAATATTCCTTGCAATCTATGAATTGAAAAAAAGAGGATCTGCCAAAATATACATTATTATATAATATGTCCTTATTACCTATGCAGCTATGGTTGTATGATATACACCACATTGCAAAAACTACTTTTAGAGACAAGTTCTTTAATTTTCAGACCAATAAGTTTACTACTGCGAAATATGAGTGGTAGCCTCTTTCATTCTGCAAAAGAAACACCTGTGGCAAAATATGTAAGTAATGTTTCTTTAGGTTCAGATCAATTTCTCCAGGCCATTGCCAAGTGTGAAAAACCTAACAGTAAACTACTGAAGTACACACATATTTCATCGGCAACACACTTGCAGAAAAAGTTGATTTGAATCAAGTTGTATGAATACCTTAAAATTTGATCTTATTGAAATATGTTATATTTTATTATATTTCAAAAAATAAACTAACCCAAAGAAATTTACCCAGATTAAAATGAGTTACTACATATTACAATTTGTATTCTTTGTTCCTCCGAAGAGATCAAACTGAAGTATGTACAATATTTACCCATAACTAATGTATACCGATTGGGAATATTTAAGGATACACAAAGTAAATCATTGTCTCTATAAACCCATCACTGTTTCAACTCTGACAGAAAAAGGGTACCTACTCATATTATCATACGAGTCACAGACAACACTGTTGAAGTTAAAATCTTCCAAAAGGGGAAATAATGTAGAGGAAATTTAAGAGATGTTTGCATGGTTGCATCTTGGTTAACTCTGAAGAGAATTTTTTAACAATGGTTTAAATAAATAATAAAAGAATTCATGATGAAAGAAGTATCATGACACTGGCAAAAGAGTTACAGCTGGCTGAAACTTTGCTAGAGCAATATGTAACACTAGAATAATTACCACCGCATGTAAATTGCAGAAAGACTAAAGATACCCCCTCAGGTCTAGCAACATCAGTCTACCAACGCATCTACACAGCAACATCCAGCTGTACACTCAATCTAGATACAAAAGTATCTTCATGTTGTTTTGGCAGCAGAGATTTTTTCAATCATAGAACATAATTAGCATTAAGATTTGTGCTACGATTGTATTGTGCCACAAAATAGACTATATGCCCTATTTCTAATAGAAGATCTTGAAAGAACCTAGCCTCTAAACTGGAAAGTACCCAGCATAATAAAGGTTTAAAAATTATTTAAATTTTAAAACACTGTTTAGCTCTTTAATTTTAAGTAAATGTAAAAAAAAACAAATTCTCTTACCTACAAGCTAACTTATACACGTTTGAGGGTCCAAATATTTTAAAATTTCTAAAAATGCCCAGGGCATGGCTCTATGTAATGAATGATTAGGGATTCTCCCATTAGTAATAACAACCAAATTTTAAGAGATTCATCATTTGGAGCCTCCAGCCCTCCTTCAACTTGATAATACCATTACATGAAGACAATTGACTTCAGATGGGGAGAATGTAAGATTATAAGATGATTTTGTCCATAGACAAAAAGAGAAGAGAATTCATAAGGAGTAGTTCCAGTTTTGTGAGGAAGGATTTCAAGTATAATGCAAGTATACTATATTATATTACATGAGATATTTCTAACATAAAGAGCCTTATGAATGTATGTTTAATCACATAATGAGCTTGAGAAGGTTTACTAGCATAAGCTAACTCAACAAATACCTATCTATCGCCTATCTTATTAGACATTAAAGAAAGCTTAACAAATCAGCAGTAATAGGAATTTTAATTTGTAACCTCCAAAACATGCGGGACAAAGGAAAAACCAATGATCACTGACATGCAAGAGAAGGATTCATGAAAACAAAATAGTATGAACCAAATAATAAAGGACAACTCACAAATGATTCATTGTCGTTTTCCCCAAAGGTAAATTCAATCCTCTGTTTAACTTTCCGCTTCCTCCTTTTTCTGTTGACTGGACCGGATACAGCACGAATAGTTGGGACTGCATTTGGCTTCAATTTCTTAAGCCCATCTGCACGATGAGACTCAAACGCAGATTCCTCAAAGTGAACCTGCCAAATTAACATACTCTGGTGTTACTTGGCTAATGAATTTCCTCCAAATGTTGAAGTTTTTAATATGAGCTAACCTATGGTTAAGCACTTCTTAAATATGCATTTTCTAAATAATTTAGAGTTTACATTATATTGAATTTCTAATTATTAATCTATATGTACCATTTTGTCAAGTGTCATACAATATAGGAATATAACAGTACGTTGAATTTTGCCAGTTTTTCCATATGTATGTTGAATTTTAATGATTTTTCTATATGTAGCTTTTATATTTTTGTCATGTTTTATTTCTGATTGTATACTGTTTTATAAAAGATTATGAATGCTAATCCTTGTAATTGGTTTACTGCCCTTGTTTGTACCTGATTCAATAATACCTGTGCAATAATGATGATGATAACTTCTCCATGATAACACATTATAGAAAAACACTTCGCAAGTTCCACAAAAATACTGAAATATATTTATTATTCTGCATGACTGGTTTCATTATATTGTAGCATCATCAGGAGATTATAACTGAGAAGTTTTATGGAGGTAAAAAGGTTTGAAAAGACCAGGAATTAAACCCAAATCTCCCATTATGGCAAGGTAGTTACAATGTAACGCCTGATGATGTTATGATGCAACGAAACAGGTTATGCATAAGAATAAAAATATTCTTTCGTGAACCTCGCCAGCTGATATTTTATGTTGAACCTGTGGCCATAATCTGAGAGATCTTCCACTTCCTTTTCACAAATTAAGCTATAAATAAGCATGACATCAAAGTTCTTCAACTATTTAAACAATGAAGACTGAATAGAAAATATATTACATTCACAGATTGAATGCTTTAAAATGACAGTGCTGAAAGTGATTATAGCTACTAGCATACAAATAAGTTAGCTCCACTGGTAATAAATATCTTTAATTTAACTTTTTAAAATTCCAATTGCTATAAATTCTATGAACAAAAGGAACTCATTGCAATAAACTTCTGAAATTTGAATCGTGCCTCTTTCCTTGGATTCAGCAGGTACTTTCTCTGCCAATACCTGCAAGATAGATATTAATAATGGAGTTAAGCTGCATCTACATGAAGAGACTTCTTTGTCGAGATTCAGTAAAAGTGTTGCGTCTATACTGTCCACACAGAGGGCAATTTATATATACAAGTTATATTTTATTAACATGAATCATTTATCTTCTTTTGGAAAGAATATTCCTTGCAATCTATGAATTGAAAAAAAGAGGATCTGCCAAAATATACATTATTATATAATATGTCCTTATTACCTATGCAGCTATGGTTGTATGATATACACCACATTGCAAAAACTACTTTTAGAGACAAGTTCTTTAATTTTCAGACCAATAAGTTTACTACTGCGAAATATGAGTGGTAGCCTCTTTCATTCTGCAAAAGAAACACCTGTGGCAAAATATGTAAGTAATGTTTCTTTAGGTTCAGATCAATTTCTCCANTATTATTATTTGCGATAAATTGACAATGCAATATCCATGACAAACCACAATTACAATTAAAAGTTAGATTACAGAGTTAAGATAGTGAAATTAAAACTAGTTGAAGATACATAAAAGAAATATCTTCAATAAAGCGATGGGAAAGTATTTGGAGTTAATCTAGTAATTGTCAGGAAAATCAATTTCTTTGCAAACTAAAACTCATGTAAATATAAGACATGACAAGTCCCTAAAGTCGAAAAACTGGGAGTTCTAAGTATACTTAAAACAAGCTCGATTCTTATGAAAATCCAAAATCATTTTAATGAGGAAAAAATAAATAAGTAATAACGCTGGTGACATTTGCTTTTTTCATTAACTCATTGAACTCGAGATTAAATTAGATTCTTTACCAGAAGTTTAAGGGTAAAACTTAGAAAAGTTGCAGGACATTTCGATTCCATTTTTATGTATAATAGTTCCTTAGTAATGGTTAAATCTAATATTTAAAAAATATACTTTGCGAGTAACCTATCCAGCGATTTTGTATGTACATCACTCGGAGGCAATGACGATTTGTTACCGAGTACCTGACAGGTAGAAATTTACGATTCTTTGTTTACCTTGTCGAAAACGAATTAAGCTATCGCTGGTAGACTTCGACCATTAAAAGGGTTTTAAAAAATTAGCAACATTGCTCAATGAAATGGATACAATTTCTTAAACCGCAAAATATGTATGTACCTGGCAAAAACAAGCTCCTCCATTAGGAACCCAATTAGGTCTTCCAGCAAATCGGATCCACTCCTGTCTTCTTTGAGGATCCGATGGTAATCGAAAAGTTTTGAATCCTTTATCAGTTCGATTTGAACAGAAAGGAACCGAACACCCAACCATAATTTAGCTCGTAAATTAACGCACTATAACGCCATCTAAAGTTCCCTCATTTTCCTAAAAAGCTGTTAAAAACCAATAAAAATATAAAAGATTGATTCCTTAAAAGCAACAAAACGACAAGGAACATTCACTATTTGCTCTCATGACGTTGCAAACAATAGAACTGTTCAAGATAAGCTACATTCAGGTGTAGGCATAAAAGTTACAAACATAATATGAGACCGGCTCAAGGATTATAACAATCATCTAAAATAAGTATCTTCAAGAATTCAGCTACCTTTAACTGCAGTTCATTCAGTAGGTACGTTCGTTTCAGCAGAAACGTACAACTGAATAATTACTCATCTGTAGCATGATCTTGCAAGGCACATTAAAACTCTGTATTATAGCCTCACGCTAACTACCACCATATGAGATATTCGTCATAGTAAGCCCAAGAATGTAAAACTCAGATTGAAAATCGAAGCCTTTCAATAATACTAACAACTAACCTCACAAAGACGTGATGTTTCAGTAGGTTCCCATCCACTCCTATCAATTGATACGGCCCATAGTCTTCTACGCTGAGTATCTCGCGGAAACCGATAAAATCGGTATGTTTTAACGCATTTATTTTTACAGCCAGGATAACTACAATACACCATAATCCGGGCGCATACTTAACATAATAGCAGTAAAATATAAAGCAGAATATTACGTTCGGGTACGACGGAGAGGAAAGATGGAAACAGAAACAAACCTCGAACCCATTGAACTATCGAACGATATTTTACATCGACATGACACAAGTCGATATGTCGAGTTTATGAAGGCGGTCTTTCGGTTTCTATTCGTCGCTCTGTCCCCATGTGGTACATCTGACATGAGTGCAATTGAAAGGTTCATTGAATATTACACTGCTCTTAATAGAAGTCTGAACAGAGGAAAGATCAAATTATAATTTACAATAGGGTAAAATTGGTAATTTGACCAAGTCATTATGAAAATTCTTGGGTAAATCTGATTTATTGGAATCTTTGACCCAAAGATGGGAGGATATAAAAATCAGAACAATTGACCCTTTCGATATATAACTGATGTTATCAAAAACGAAATGAATTTATGGAAATGTCTCTTCTATTACTGAATATTTATAAATGAATATGAACAGAATAATTTAAAAGCTAAATGCTACTTAAGGAATTCACTTTCTAAGGGATATGACATATCTTAAATGGACATGCACTACTGTAATAAGAGCTCTGAAAACGAATGTTAACCAAATTGATATGACTAATAATATTTGGTGCGGAATAACAATGACGCCGGCAGTTAAATTTGATTTAATTAGGTGAAACATCATCATCATTGGAGAAAAAATAACATTTTTTGGGGAACTTGAGAATTTGCTGTAGTATTGGCTCAGAAAAAAACGGAGAGTTTAGATGGAGGTGAAAAGGTTTAAAACCTGAGTTGAGTTTTGTCATCAAGAAGTAAATAAAAGTGTATTTGTAATTAAGGAAACATAGGGCACACGAATATGCAAAGTAGAAGCCTCATATATTAATATAATTGTTTCCATAATGCAAGAGCCACTTGACATTTAATTACATTTATCTGTTTTACTGTTTGTGTTTCAGCTATGATAGAATCTCTCGGATGGAATTCGCTTAGTGATAGAAGACTAGATTACCGTAGGAAGCTTTTTAATAAATTTCTCACTACGGATCTCAGGGAGGAGGTTGTTGATATTGCCATCCCAGTTAGTACCGAACGTGATCTTCGGGACAAAACGAAGAAGCGTTACAGGGAGATAGTTGCCAGGATGGTTAGTTATTTTTGGTCATTCTTTCCGCGATGTATTAGAGAAGCAAACAGCAGTGCAGGTTAGATAGGTATATCAGTGTTTTACACCCCCAGCCATGCGCTCTAGCGGTTTGCAGGGTTCAAATGTAAATGTACTGTCCCACAGTAAAACAGATAAATGTATTTTCTGGATGACTCAAGTGAAGAGAAATAAAAGCTAAAAATGCACAAAATATTAGAGAATAAGCTTATTTCAATTGTGTGCAACTCCAGACATACCAATATCTTGCTACTCCTGTCAAATAATAATCTGAATTTAGAAATCTTCATAAATAGTACTTAAAGCATATTAAATCACAAAATACCTAACTGCATAGCTGCTAAACATATATAAGAAAAAAATTGATGAACAAGTAAAATTCCTTGCTCACTGGAGTAAAAAAGGTTTCCAAAGAAAGAAAAGGTAGTTAGAAAATAAATAAAAATAATTTCATTCAACAAATGAAAATCGACCTTAAGAAAAAACTTTTCCAATTCTTAAGCATAGTCCTCACAATCATACATGAGATACTAGAAAATTTCCTGGAAGAAACTCAGTGCTGTTTTCAATAAGTTATTGTTCTGGCTAAATGTAGTTAGCAAATATCTGTCAAGACTCATCATCATTTCATAATTGCAAAAATGCTGCACTACAGTATCATTCTGGGTTAATGATAGTCCTTTTGCACCAGATGCAATAAAGGTTAATTCCAGAAACTTTTTAAAAGTCCCTCTGAGGCTTCTCTTGACTACCTCACAACATTGGCCAACGCTGGACAAGGGAAAGTAAAAAAGATAACTTAACACAGTTATAATGTATTTTATTACAAGCATATGTAAGAAGGTTGGTCAGAAAGTAATGTCCCACATTTTCGTTTTCCAGCCAAAACCTATGCTAGAAATACAAAATGTTCAATTTTTTTCACGTTTCCCACAAGTATGTGCATAATTTCAGTTATCTTCTGCAGATAGCTTAGCTGTAGGAAGCTTTCAAAGTTGAGTCTGACTTTAAATGTTATGGACGACGTGCTGTGATTGAATTTCTGTACGCAGAGAAGGGAATATTCACAAACATTTATGCAAAGTCAATGGAACATCTACAGTCAATAGGAGTGCAGTTGGTTGTAGGGTATGGAGGGTGAGTGAATCACAAGGCAGTTGAAAGTGAAAACCTGGCTCCATAACCACAGCAAGGACTGGTGCCAACATGGCATACATACCTAGTCACTGGAGGAAGGCAATAGAACTTTAAGGAAATTATCTGGAAAATAGATTGAAAAGATAAAACGTCATTCTTCCATATGTGTAAAATAATAAGTTTTTGAAAAAAAATGTGGGGCATTACTTTCTCGCCAACCCTTGTAGCAGATACTGGAAAAATATATCCAGGCGGATTCAGAGTAATAAATGAACAAGAGGAGGAAAAGTGGACATAATGAAGGCAAAGGATCTTCATTCATTCCCAGTGTATCTGCAGCAGAGATTCTTCTCAGGTTTCCAAAAAAGTGGACTTCTACCCTGAAGATAGATGCAAAGATAGCAGCCAAAATGTGTAACCTATTTGCACATGCAAGCCCAAGAATTTCTGCAGAATGAAGACAGTAAGGTTAACTTCAAATATTAAAGGGGTATTTTAGATTGCATATGAAGCTAAAGAGATATGCACGTAAGTGCAGAGGAATACTGTAAACAAATAAAACTGCAGAAGTACTTATCCAAAGAGGGATATGACTGATACACATGCACTTATGGTGATTCAGTTATTCTTAATTTCACTCTGAATTAACATAGATAGAAATGCGACATCTTTACAGGGCTATACTTGTTCCCATCTCTATTAATTTCCAAAGTTTACTTAATTTCACAAAGATATTCATCATTCTGACTCATTTACAACTATCATGTGGTGCCATGCGACACCTCCATAGACCTAAGTGGTATTAATTGATTATCTCTCTTTTTAAATCCTTAAGCCTCCAATAAACATCAAAACTTCACCAGTATTCCATCAGGCAAATGCAAAACTAGGAAGCGAAAACTAAAGCAATCCTTTTTAACCTTTGTTTCATAGCAGGTGGAAGTTCCTACATATGTAAATAAGAACCTAAAACTCAACTTTGATGAGATTACAGGTGATGGGTAAATACTGTATCCAAAAGACAAAAACAAACCTGATCTTTGACAATCCATCTTTACTTATTATCATAATATATAGCTTTTCAAATTCTATTCATTTCCCTTTGAAATAGAACCATATAAAGAGTTCTAAATGTTCTTGATAGAACCAAGAAATGGTATATACCATCTGCATATATATGTCTTTCTCTGAGATAAAATACTATGCATGATAGTGCAACTACGTACAACAAACAACAAAATTCAGTGTAAATTCCACTTTTTCAACAAAATTTCCTATTAATCTTACAATGAATTCTAGCATCGTGAGAATATATCCATTTTATGACGTATAAACTAGAAAGCATGACACTGAGTTTGAAGTGTATATGCTACTTGTTTCAAAGAATATTAGATCACAGTTCACGAACCTATTTCGAACTTAATATCAAACTGAATAAAAGCCTTTATGATTGACAACTTTCTAAAAACTTAATGAATCGCTTACCTCTAAAGGAACCAAAGTCTCTAGAACCTCAGTAGAAGGGTTGATAATTCTCACCTGAAATTATAAATAATCTCATAATGATTCACAGGTGGTTTTTTCATAGTTTCCTACACTGATAATTCCAAATGACTATTAAAGACAATTACTCAATAATTATGGCTCTTATTCAAAGCAATAATGAAAGAGGTACATACTTTAGGGTATGAATATGCCGCAGCAGAATATATGTGAGACCCACTGACCTGCGGCTGAAATTGAACGAGTGATTTGAGAGACAGAAAAGGGATAAATAATTAATCAACAAATCACTCATACGCACCAAAGGTATCGTGTGAGTTGGAAATAAAGTGGGCACAGCGTTATGTCTCAGTTTCTTAGCACCGTCTTCTCTGACCTTTTCAAATTGGGAAAAATGAAAATGACACTGGAAAAAAAATAGTGCCACTTAATATACGTTCGTAAAATGTCTACAAAATTTCTCTTGAGAGAAAAGTTCACCTCGCACAAGAGTTCCCAATCTTTCCGAATCCAATGATTCCTTCTAAGATTCTTTTCCCATACAATGGACCTTTTCGCATCAGAGGGAAACCTTTTCAAACGGCAGACACCATTGCCTGAGGAATGTTTACATCCGACAGCGCAACAAATAGTTGGCATGGCGTAAGCTTTAGATAACGATTTTGGTAAAACTGTGTAAAGAGTACGGTGATTTAATTCACTGAACTGTTTTATCTTAACGTCAAGTCAAGTATGATTGATATTTTCCCTCAATTAAGTTACGCGCATGTAGTATGACCTTGTATCGCGACGCCATACTTGAGGAAATCCCTTGAAAATGCCAAATAGCATCGTCTCAGGTCACGGGCGTAAGGTTTTGGTGGGAAGTCGTCTGCTAAGTTTTGGGGTTTTGGGCGGCCTGGGAAGTTAATGACCACGCTATCTAGCGTAGTTTGCGTGAATCGTATTTGAAGTAACGAGGCAAGGTGATGCTATTTACAGAATTTCTTATAAGGCTTTTAATTTATTCAAATTAATGCTGAAAAATTACATTCTACTGCCGTTAAATTTATGGACACCTTCTACAAAGAAATCCGTTTCTAATATTGAGAGGAAAGAATTAAAAAATAAATTAGACCGCCATTTGTTTAAGTGTCTATCATTATGATTGCGGGAATAATGGCAAAAACGTTTGCACCTGTCGAATTAAGAAAAGTTGGTCAAGTTATAACGCTTTTTACTCTCGGTAAGTAAATTAGAGAGTGGCCTTCAACTTATTCCAGGAAACCCTTGTAAATTAATTTCACAATCTAATCCTTATTTGTGTCATAATTAGTCGGTGCATCAGCCATAACAGGATCCTCGGATACGCAAGGAAATGTATTCCAAATAGATTGATCACCGGTCGACTTATGTAAATAAGAGTGTAGGTTGAGACTTTTCGGACAATTATCATGAATACATTGCTAGCTACCATGAAAGGTGAGCCTGATAATGTTAATACTTATTTCAATAACATCTCAAAAAAAAATTGTTGGAGATATGTTGAAGGCATTAAAATAAGATCGAATATGTTGGTTGTGTCATAGCTATATTCGTGTAAAAACATTGCGTTAACCAATAATCAGGGACTCGGAAACTTGCTTTGTTTCTGTCTGGAAAAAATATTTGGAAAGTTTTTTCCGAATAAAGGTTGAAATCATTGTCACGCTTGTCACAATCATTGCGGTGGCCCTTGATTACTCTATTTATGAAATTTTTTCTGTTGGATGTTTTAATTTTCCTGTATTTTCTTCTTCTTACTCTGTTTTTTTGAATTTTCAAAAGTCGAGGATTGACTTTGTCATTTCTTATTAAAGACATGACTTAACTTGAAAAAGATGAGAATTTCATGCATGTATGACTGCAATTATTTCCCTCCTATTCTCTACTTCTCATTAATTATGTCAGAATAAATTACGACCTCGGAAATAGAATGAATACATTTATCAAAACATCACGTTAGTGGTAAATGATTTTTATTTTGCTCAACAGCATCCCCAGTCTGCGGATAATACCTGTGAAAATTATTTTTTTCTGACGCTCGAACCATTCTAAGATTAAATGATTTGATGATGAAAGCATAGAACAAATCAGCGTTACGGAAGCTATATTTGAGTCCTTGCGGTCCTGAATGACCGCAAATAAGAAATTCCAGTCCTTCGGCGCTTATCGACGTTTCAGCTTTGCATGCTTGATAAAAATAAAACTAATAATTCGGATTTGTTTAGAAATGGAGAGTAGCAGCAGTAGGATATAGTCTCTTACGTCTCTTATATCATGCAAGTTTCAAACCAAAAATCTGTTATGATGGGCTAATAGCAGTTTCACAATTGTATAAATCAACCCTGGAATAGGAGATAGCCGATATTACCGTTGATTGCTATGCATGCCCTTGGCAGTTTTCAGGAGTTTGCCCGTGGGACCCCTGAGAACTATTACGGTTGGTAAAACAACGATTGGCGAAACAAAAATTGAATGGGAAAGAAGATTTTGGGCAGAGGTGGGGAACCAGCGAGCTTAAGGTCAAATGTGGCCTTTTTGGGCAATTATTAGGGCCTTTTGGTCATTCCCTGACATAAATAATCCTTTTTAAACATTTTACTAATCCCTCTAATGCCAAGTGAAAATTAAAGTAGAAAATGTCCTCTCTCTCTCTTTACTCTGCGAATGATTTCGTTTTATCGGGTAAAATTTCGAGGTTAACTATCTGAATGTAGTTAACACGCAACAGAAAAGGTACTGGCCTAATCGTCTCGCATGCGGTCTTATAATTATGACTCTGAATTCTAAAAGTGGCCTTCCGATTGGAATAGGATCCCTATTTCTGGTCTAGGGTATAAATGTGGAAATTTCATTAAACAGTTTCTGGTAAGAAAATAAGTTTTAAATCCCGATATTGCAGCTGATCGAAAGACGCCGTTATTTCGTTTGCTTTGGGAGGGAAACATTAAATACACATCTTGAATCGAGCTTTCTCGGAATGTTATAAGGCATGGTAAAAATGTGTGATTCAAATTCCACGGCTGGTTGAAGTTTCATGAATCCCTGTGTCGATGGATGTGAACGAAAGAAAAAACATAATGCTTTATGCTAGCATAATTTCCGGATTTTGAAGCCTTTAAATGAGGTTGCAGGCTGCCGTAGATTAGGGATAAAAACGACACAGAATCAGGAGTGACTTTGTGGTAATGACCTGATGATGCAGCCATGCTGCGAAACCATGGTCGTGCGTGTATAAATCTTGTGGTTTAGTAAAAGTTTTAGTTAAAATGGAGTTTTTTTTAGGGATAAAAACTTAATCGCTTTTGGGTAGAAATTACTTCCGCGCATGCTAAGCGGTCTAGGGCAATGAGAGTGAAAGCAAACTGTGAATAATTACACCGTACCTTAGTAAGACTCTATTCTTCATATCCGGGTATATAGATATTATTTACAACTTTGACGCGTTAAATAATTTGTTATTCTTAAAAAGGAGTAACCTGAAATACTGTTATCTTACATGCTACACCACACGGAGTATTTTCTGCATTTAATTTCTGGTAACTAAATATAATTTACGTCTTTTCCTAACATGCCATGCTGACCTTCTGTAGAGATGAGATATCAAAGGTGGTATAATGGAATGGTATTACGACTAAGCGCAATCAATATTTATTTAGGCGAAGTTTATTTTCTCGATTCACCAATTCAATAACTTTCACGTTCAGAATGGACATCAAGGAAATCTGTTTGCTGTGATTGTCCGAAACAATTTTGTACCCCTCGACTCCTCCGACGAAAATCCAAGCAACGTTAGTTATCGATCCAAGGACCGAAAATGTTTGACATTTTTACAAAGGTCAAATTAAATCGTCAATACCGAGATCTACTAAGAAAGCCATTCCGCGGAATAAGCTTCATATTCAGACAATCTAAGCATCGATTTATTTCAGAAAATGAATTGAGAAAATAGCGACAAAAAGGATAGACAATTGAAGTTCTTTGAAAGACCTTTCCACCTGACGATGGAAATAGAAGCAGTACCCCTGGGTCCTGTCTTTCTTGCTGTTTCATGTTTTAGTTTAAAAGCATACATGTATCATTGTCTATTATTTAATTAAAATAAGTCAAGGCCAAGTCTATCATAAACCTAATTTTCAATTCGCTTCAACGGAGGAAATAACAAGCTTGACCATGACGCAAATAACCCGCAATTTTAATTAATTCCACAAATTTTCTCCGCCAATTGAGGCTGTCGCTAAAGGTCGGAAATCGGTAAATCACAAAACGAAAACTGCGGGCGAAAATCAGGGTCAGGAAGTGAAAAACATTGGAGCCTGAGAAAGGCCAGAACAGGACGTTTTTAAGGATGTTGCGGCTTATCGATCAGGGAATAAGTTACAACCTTTTGTCGTAGGGCACGCGGAATTTATCGCTCTCAGTCGATTCCCGCCGATTTTACTGCCACTCAAAGAAGCAACAAACTTGGATTTAATTTCAATCGGAGGAGACGTGACGGGGGTGGGATCTGACCTCCATTTCCCACGATCGGAATCCTGCCAATTACTCTATCAGCTGTGGAATCTCTCGAGGGTGCAATCAACCTTTTTCCCAACGACCGAAGGAAAGTGTTTCCCCTACATTTGCTCCCTTCCTTCGCAAAAAGAGCAACTCACTTCTTCATTTTTCCCTCCCCCGCCCTCGGTATCTAAAATCGTCGCTGTAATTAACGTCCGCCAAAATTTTCATCTCATCTCAAACCTCCCTTGTTTTTCACTACGATGCGTGAATTCTTGTACGAGTGCCCAGTGTTCCTTGCGTCTCAGCGCCCAGAGCCCGCCACGACTAAGTAATCGATATATAAACCCCGCCCTCGACTACGCTCGCCGTCACATTTTTTTCTCATCGAACAACGTCCTCCATTCCACACTGCGGCAACAAACAAGAGCCGCTCAGGGATGATAGAGAGATCCTCAACAATAACCCGAAAGACAAGAGGGCGCCAGCCCTCTTAGAAAAAGAAACCAAGACGCCAACTAACAGGAGGAAAAAGACGATGGGGTCGCACTCTTCAAATAGTGCCGGACACCAAGGCCTCGTCGCCTTACTCGTCATGATATTAGTGCTGTGTTTCATAGTGGCGTATTGCTGTTGGGGTGCGTGCTGTCGGTTGTTTTGTCGCAGGAGGTGTCCGGGCTTCGACGGGGAGGACGCCGAAGGTGCTTGGGGCTCCGAGGCTGGTGCCGCAGCGTTCTGGCCCGGTGCGGATCCCGAGTCTCAGCTTTCGCGTTCCGCCTTCGGAATATCGCAGCCGACCATCATCCTTTTACCCTACGGTAGGATGGTCGTGGTAGATAGCAGCGTGTTCGAAAGGTTGCAGGCCGATAGTGGTGTGGATCTTGTGGAATTGGGTGAAGCTAGCGTGAGGGACATGCCGGCGTTGCCAGCACCTTCGCCGCAGCAGTCGGATGGCAACACCACTCCGGTGGACTCCGAAGGCACCAAAGGTTCCCTGGCGTCTTTGGCACCAGTCTTCCCGCCTCCTTCTTATGATTCAATTTACGGACTAACTGATCTGCCGCCCTCTTACGAGGAGATATTGCAGCAACTGAGAGCTGAGGAAATAATGCTTCGAGAAATAAGGGAGGATAGTTATTGGGAGATAGCGGAGAGGGCAGAGGCCGAAGGTGTTGAAGTGAGCCAAGATGGAGAAGAGGAAGTTGATGTAGAGGCTGCAGAAAGTACCAACGAGAGAGAGGAGGAGATTGAATCGGAAGCTGCTCCGGAGAATGTTGAAGAAAGAAGTGCTGAGGAGGAGACACCAGAAGCGTGTATACCAAGAATTAGGGAGAGTAGAGTTTAGCAAGAAGGGTTCTAGTTTGACATTCCCTATTAAAGGAAACAAGAGTGACTGTGATATCTGAATCTGTACTATTTAACCTTCTTATATCAGGATGCCGAATATCGCCTATTTTCCACAAAGATATTAGTCCTGCTGCAAATATCTTTTGGCAGGATTGACTGAGACTTGTTTCTACAAAAAATATCTGCAAACGCTGTCTACCTTTATTGTCATATTACCTCCATAGCCTTTGTTTCCACAAGTTTTTAAGGTATGTAGCAAAATGAGGGTTGTTATGGGTTCCTACGTGATGTCCAGTTAAGAAGCACTCATCAGTCATTACTTAAAGATTTTCAGACATTATGAACAGGTCAGGGAGTGTGAGTAAATTTTCAGAAATAATTCATTTCTTCCATACCAATAGTTATTGATGGCCTTGTCAGTGACAATTTCATTGGCTGCACTACGTACCACATTAGAGCCAAAACTGAAGCAAACTTTGAGTTAAATGGCAGTAATCATTCCTCTACATCATCTTCTGGGCATCCTTCCTCTGGGCCAGTGTTGCAAGGTTAAGTTGACACAAGAATTTGCAAACAATTTAGCAATTTTGCCAACCCTTTCAAGCTTTCAACTCACATCATTTTCATCGGCATGACATTGTGATATATTTCATCAAAGAGCATGCTCAAATAGGTAAATACTATTCCTGAAAACAGATAGCAAAGCAAAATAGGAAACGTTCTTTTACAAGGATGCTATATTTTCTTAAAACTGGAATTAGCCCTTTATAACTTCTTCAGAAATACATGCGCTTTAGCTTTCTGATAAACTTCTTTTAATACTTAGCTGAAGCCAGAGTAAATTCTTAAGCCATGCTCTTATCTTTGTGAAGAAAAGGTCATGTTGTTAAAGATAAAGATAATCAAAATGTGACTAAAGAGAAAATAAATTTAACATTCTAAGACTCAAAAGAAACCAAGATTTTCAACAACTTTTATTAAAATGAGGCAACTACTGATTGAAGAAATAGATTTACAATGATAGGGTTGCTTATATTTTCATTCGCCACAGCTTAGTTGTGATACTATATAGTTAACATTTTATTTAATATCTTATGTCATTTGATGCCTTAGTAATTCAGCTAAGGTGAGATAAGTGCCCATCAACATGATAATCCATGTTGTCTTTGAAGGAGACATTTAAAGCACACTACACTTACAATCTCAAGTAGGCACCAACATTTGTACCTGATTTGTTGAAATTTTAGAATATTATTTGATTTTTATTGTTATTATTGAAATGTACTCATAGAGGGTCTTATGATTAAGTTATGCAAAAATGTAAATAATTTCTATGAAGATGTTGCTTCTCTCTCATGTTCTATCTTATAAGGAAATTAGTCATTAATTTTATTTATTAACTTGATATAGAAAAAGCAATGTTCATATTTTATATATTTGAGAGGATTAGCATATTTGTGAAAGACAATATTAGAGAAGGGTTTTTAAGAGTGTAGATCAACGTGTGTTTATACATGTACAATATACTCAAGTGCTGTACGATTCCTTGTGTTCTGAAATATGGAAATGCTGCTGTTGATTTCTAAAGAGAACTGCTAGGAATGCTGATGATTTGCTCTGCATCATAGCAGTTTTTTAGCCATAGAAAGATGTGGAAGAATGCCTTAAAATTGAAGAGTAATTCAATCTTCAAACACTCCACCCAAACATTAACTGACCTAAACATTCCATGAGCTCTCATAAAAAGTTTCCATTGCATCAAACTGATGTGCAGTCGTGTGAGCTAAGTTAAAGATTTGCTGGTTGACAGAGCTGTTATAAATACCTACTTATGTATACTATATATATATTCCAGTTGGGGCTGTAATCTGATAAAAAACCTTCCAGATAATATTTTGGCCTCAGATAATAGATTAAATACTATGGTGAAAGGATCCTTTTCATATAATGTCAAATCAAAATGTTTTTTCCTTTAACACCTATGGAGTGATTCAATTTATTATAAAACTACAAAAATGCCTTAAAATGTTTCCAAATATAGTTAATGAGAATGAATGCTGATGTTATCTCTAGAAGTTATCCTATGAGTTCAATTAAATGCAAGAGAATTAGAAAAGGGTCTGGGAACTGAAAGTGTTTCTACCTTTCATTTAAAAGAATTATAGGTTATAACCTGTAATGTATTTGAATTTTTGAAGTAAGAAATGCAAAATTGTATTTTATTATTAAAGTGAGGTATATACTCTTATTAGCTGTGATTCCATCCTACACAAATTTTTCTATGTGCAATATTACAAGACATAATCAAATAATAATGCTTTCTTCTTTATAATTATTAAAATATGGAATAGATAGAAACTGCATATTATGCTTATTTAGAAATATTTTGAAATTGATGTGAAAGAAACTTTGCAAACTAACCTATGAGGGAACAGTGAATATTTTATCAGGTTTCCCTTTTGAAGCTTTTTATGGTTAGTCTTGTCATAAAATCCATTATTTTGAGATTCTTGCATATTTCAGCAAATCATCATCTATTTATCTGTTAAGAGAATAATTTTTGCACTAGAGTGTACATTTTAAAGCAGTAGATGCTGCTTTACAACATTGAATTCTGCAGGTGATACCAATAAATATGATCGATTCCGAGTTTCTACAAGATATTTTTCTTTCTTTGATTTCATGGCTTGCTGCTATTTTCAAAAATAAATCCATATATATCTTCCAACAATTAATTTTATTAAATGCATAGCTAATGATTTAATTTTAATATGATAATGTTTTCAAAATTGCATACATTATATACTCTTTATCTCAGAGAAATACCCCCTGTAATGGTGAAGTTATTTCAATGTTTATAGTATTGTTCCAATTTCCACCATGAATTTCAATGATAATTTAATTACTGCTGAATTAAGTGTAATGAGTTGAAAATTCAGACTACTAATAATGCAAAAATTTCAATAATTACCAATAGTTTTCTGTAGATAGATAATTATTATTTAAAAACCCTAAGATTCAGAACCTATGTTATCTAATCTCTAATATCACACTTGCATGATTTCTTAATTCACCTATTTTTAGTTATGAATGAGCACTTTCCAATATTTGAGTGTTCTTTTAATCATAGTCTGGGTCCTTCCTTAATCTTGCATCATAGTTATACCTGATTGCAAGTTATAGGTGATTTAGTGCAGTGGTTTATTCAAGGGAGAACAAAAGTAAAAGTTTCCCATTTTAAAGGCTAAAACAGGCGACTTTATCATTTGTATTATACTTGACAAATGAAAACAACATATAATTTCATTCTTCTCAGATGAACTTATGAGAGCTGTAATTCCAGATTTTCAGAGAAAGAAATTTTGTCCAAATAAGTCTTCCACTATGTTTCTCAATAAAGTACCCCCATAAACCAAGGAATCTTGCTTCCCTCCCTTATATCATGCTTTCATACCTTCATAATTCAATAATTATGCCAAAATACATATATATTAAGAGATTAATGTTCTAAACCAGTTCTTCCCACCAGTGAACCACATGATATATGGGGTTGCCAACTCCTTAAAGGTCGATTCTGGAAGTTTTCCATTCCAAGAGTAGGAGTTTCAGGGAGCTTAAATTTGAATATAATTAAAATTACCATAGAATGTTTACCCTCATTGATGAACTGCATAAATATGCAATTTTATCATAAAATTAATATGTAGAGGCTGTACTTGGTGGAACGCCATGATAACACTAAGGCAAAGAAACACTTTGTATGTTCCACAACTTTGTTTAATTTCGACCGGTTTCGACCAAGGCTGGTCATCATCAGGTACAATACATTGGAAGTACAGCGTATATAAGTGCAGGAGGGAGGGAGGGTCAGGGGGAGGGGGCTTGGAGTGATTGGTCGTGGAGGAGGAATTTAGAGGGGAGGGAGAGAAGGGGAGAGGAGTTAGGGAAGGTGTAGTTGTTGGTTATATTGTTCTTATGGCACAGGATTTCAATTGTTTCCAAGGAATCCATTTTCCTTCCTTTTGGAACGCGATGGATTAATTTTCCTTCGAAGGAGCTGGAATGGCCCGTCTCCCGTAGGTGTTCTGCGAAGGCTGAGGCTGGGGTCCCTAAGCGGAAGCTCCGCTGGTGTTCCGCGATCCTCGTCTTCAAAGCGCGACCGCTTTGCCCACAGTAGGTGGCTGGGCAGTCGCCACAAAAGAGCTGGTATACCCCCGAGAGTTGCGATTCCTCCCTGCTGTCCTTGGCCCGGGACAGAGACCTTCCGAGGGTGGTTGGCGTGTAGAAGGCTGCTTTTAAGTTTGAGGGTAAAAGGCTGGCTAATTTGTAGGAAATATTTCCAAGAAATGGTAATTTCACCCATTTCTTTCTCTCGGACTCTATAGGGGTTAATGCGGGGAATATCATGGCGGAAGCTAGTTTTGCATTCTTTTTCTTGAGAATATTTTCCACGAGGCATGTATTGTAGCCGTTGTTCCAATGTACTTGTTCATGTCCAATGTTCCGCTGTACTTCCAATGTATTGTACCTGATGATGACCAGCCTTGGTCGAAACCGGTCGAAATTAAACAAAGTTGTGGAACATACAAAGTGTTTCTTTGCCTTAGTGCAATTTTATCATACTTTATTTAGCTCTACCCATAGATATAATTTCATATCATTGAAGAAGATTCTCTTAACAGTATCATGGAAATAGCATTCCTGGAAACTTCGAAAATATTTTTGGGAGGCAGGAGATTTTGAAAATTATTCTCTGATTCCAGGAATCTCCAGGCAAAAATGGGAGAGTAGGCAACTCTAATGATATACTAGAGTAACTATATGATCCTATTATAAATTATTTATGAAATTTTATTTTTGAGATACTTCATCTTTATGAATAGGATTAGGTCGAGAGAAAATAAAAATTTTCCGTTCACCAGATAGTGTTAGTTTATGTATGTCATTCTTTTTCTCTTGTTCATTGTTATTTACCTAGTGTTTCTCACTATAACTAATAAGATTTTTGTTCAGTGAGCTACAAATTTCAGTTCATGAGTTGTGAGGGACATGGGAAAAAACACTTCTATGAATGCTTAATTTTTTAACTTTGAATCTTTCAAGTATGTACATTCCACACCATTATTATAAAAATCTTGGAATATTCTACGACTGTTCAGGAGCTGAAAGTTCTTCTTACTCAGAGATTGTTTTTGGGATGATTCTCATAATTTGATAGAAGAGATGACGAAAACATTTTTTCTGTAAACTAGAGGACATAAGAGAAACAACAATTTATACTCGATGTAATTAACTCCTCACTGATGGTCCTGTCATCAAGGCATTGAAAATAAGTAATAGTAATATATAACAACTAAAGGAAATTCTACTACTGTCCTATTATAGAATAGATTTAACCATAAAATGAGCTTAAAGAGACTGGTCCATACTTTGGGTGAACTCACAGAATTGAGGAATCATAAGGCAATGCCTTAAGCACTTCAGACAGTTCAGCTGTGAGTGTTATGAAAAATTGTACATCAGTGTGTACCTCTAGTGAAAGTGCTGTAGGAATACGATGAGGGTTGGGTTAAATTTAGACTTTTATAACTGTGCCATTATGAGATTTTCATAATATTTGAGGAATAAACATGCACCCAGTAACAGTTGCCTTATCAATATAAAGTTATGTCATTATCAGATTTTTATAAATATTCCAATTTGTAAATGCTTGAAATTTTATTTACAGAAATGACGTTAAAGCCTTGCATTTATCCTTCACCTGTGACAGCTCCATCATTATGAAACAAATGAACATACCCTAATGCAGGAATAATTAATGTAACATCAATTGAAGCAATAGAGATGTTTCACTGAAATATAATGATTCTTAACCTTTTATTTATTGAATTCACATTCATTTTAACCACTCATTTTAGTGCCTATTGTAATCTCGTTTCTTTGACTATATTTTTTAGATTTGGATTACCTAAGTTTTGAACTAGTACCAATGTTTATTATAATGCACTGGAGTGAATTAAATTTGTCTCTTACAATGCAGGATAAATACTCCATTGTGGTGCTCTGATAATTAACTTAATATGTAACTATCTAATTTTTTAAACAGCTCACATTTATCAGGAAATAATTTTCAAACATTAGTTGATATTAATCTAATATGTACAGTGAAAATCATTTATAATATTCTTTGAGAAATGTTGAAGTAGGTTTTACTGAAAGTAATTGCAGTGAACTACTGATTACCCATGAGTGGATTACCTTGTTAGCACATTATTGCCCCTGACATTTTACTCTCTCCAATATTTTCCATGGTTTTTTTTAAATCAGATGCAAAATAGCGCATTTAGGAAAAACCACATTTAGCAAAAAAGTATTTTCATGTTCTAATACAAGCAATACTTGTGTAAGACCTTATTAATGGAGCATTGGGAAAATGACTAAAAAGATATTGGTGCTGCGAATATGATGAAAACTCTTAATGAGTCAGTTTAACAAACAAAAATAATGGACTATTAGCACAAATAATAATAATTTTTCATTTACATAAATTAAGACCAATATGAGAAATAAAAGTGAAAGTTTGGAGGTTCCATGTTTTTGATTATTCACGCATCCTTTTCCCATCATTACCATGGATAATTTTGAGTTCACTGTATTCAGGATGCTTAAATGTTATCATTTTCCAATTAATTGAACATTATTCATTGGTTATGTTTACTGTTCATGGGAGATGTATAGCAGAACCTGCACTTCTTCCTATTCAGTAATAGCCTTACACCTATTCTATCTCAGTAGCCTTTAATATTTAATTGGATTACATACTCTAAACTTGATTTTATCCATACTATGAGTAATACCGGGATTGAGTCCTCACAGAAGAAAACTTAGAATGTATTTAGCATATTTCAGGGTGAACAATTAAATTTACAAGTTGCTCAAAATCTACTACTAGCAGGGATAAAATTCAAACATAATTTTCATAAAAATGTTGCTCCAAGGATTAATATTATATATTTCATGGTTTTATAAATTATTAGATCATCATTTATTAAGAATTACTCAAGGATAGATTTTCATCCCAACCATGATCATATTGTGTCTGTAATTCCTAGATTTCCTTCTTATCTCAATTTGCTATAAACTGAACATAACATTGAATTGGTCGTAGGAAAATGTTGACTCAAAGCACTTCCATATGAAAGAGCAAAAAATCAAGCTATTCTCACCTAACCTCTTTTACTCAGTTATAACCATAAAATGACAGTGGATTTTGATGGTTAAATTTACCATTGTTCATGCTCAAAATCTAAAACCCAACTCAAAGAAGTCATTAAAAAGAACTCACTCATCAACTGGGTGGATCAAATTGACTTATTAGCAAATTATTAGTGATTCTGTTCTAGAATTACATCTGGAGAAAAGAATGTGTAGCAGTTAATTGTTGTGATTGTATAATTTGTTCACAATTCAGCTGTTTTTCATACACTATTAACATACAAAATACTTTATCAGTTAGAGAAAATAATTTGCAAAGTAATAGACTTATCAATGAACTTCCAAATAAAAATGAATTTAGAAAGATTCTCACAGCAAATGTGAGACAAAGATAAAAATGTGTATAGGATAATTCCTTAATACATGGAAAAATTCTAAAAAATTTGTATTCCTATTCAATGGTGCATACCAACTTGCCTCCTCTTTCATTATAGGAAAAGATCAAATCTAAAGGTAGGCAAAATGATGTCAGAAACATCCACCAGCATGTTTCTGGCTTTATGTCAAACTTGTACTAGTCAACAACTGTTTCTTTTGTAGTAATTTTCTATACTTTATCATTAACAACCCTTATACTTAATCACAAAGCTTTGAACAAAGAATACCATTTTAAATACTTTCCAGTTTTTAAGAACAAAGTCGATGTAATCAACAAAGATTACTTCCGTGCTTTATACAGTTCTGGGAACACATTGAGTAGTACATACTGAGTATCTCGCAACATCATACTTAAAAATTTAAGTTTGGGATATTCTTCACCAGCTAAAGAAACAGTTTTTCTACAAATTTCCTCAGTAATATCACAACTACCTTATAAATAGGCAGAGGAAAAGGGGTTGATCTTAGGAGAAAAATGTTCCTTTTCTCTTTGAAACCTAATTTAATATTATAATCAGATGTAATTTATGCACTTAATGCCTATCTAATTTATAATTTAAGGACCCAAGTTATGTATTTCAAATTTTAGACCTAATAGAACACTAAAATATAACTATAAAATTTTTTGTGTGAGATAAAATGGAAATTGAACAAGGATAGAACCAGTCACACACACCAATTGTTGGCTAAAACCAAACCTGTTTATAAATGGTTTCTACTGTACAGCATATAAACTCCCTTAACAAGTCTGGCCTGTCTCATAGCCTTGTAATCTTTACTGAATAACAAATACATAATCATAGAGTAAGCTTACTTATGATCACTCTATGATATTATGAAGTCTGGTAAAACTAAAATCTCACTGAACCAATGGTATGACATGGAAAAATTCTCTGAGAGAGAAATTTGGCAAATAACAATGATTATTTTTGCCAATGAATATGATATTGAAAAAAAGTTATTTGTTAGTAAGCATGCACATTTTCTATTCATAAAACCCTTTTAATCACTGTAGAGGTGAATCTAATATATCTTTTACCAGGACCAATTACAGACATGCACCCCTATGCAAAGTCCATCACAGACACCCTCCTTGCCCATCTTTCTGTACAAATAGTGTGGAAAATCATACCCAGGGAAAACGGGTAAGGAGAAGTAGAGCAAGATGGTGTACACCCATGAAAAATCCCAAGGAAGAATGGACTTGAAAAAAGTCTGACGGGACCAGGAACCCAGTTCCATCAGACATTTTTCAAGTCCATTCTTCCTTGGGATCATACCCAGGGTGCACCTAACTCCTTATATACTTTGCTTTCCTCCTAAAGCGGCCCTGTCCTTTACTATAAGGTTTCTTCTTCATATGCTACACCACCAAAGTGCCATTGAAAACATGAAAAATGTCTAAGTGTGTGCTGCTTTAAATTGTTAACTAGGATGTCTCAGTTTCCAGAGGAATTAATATAAAAGATATATGGGATAAGAAAATGCTTTTCATACAACAAATCCCTTGGATATAATGATTGTATCTTAAATGTATTGGGAATAAAAAGTTCACTTTATTTACAAATGTGATGTATTAAACTTAATATAATTTACTATGAATCTTTGTATGGAAAATGAAATGTGCTGGCCACATAACATTTCCTCACTGAAGATATTTGTTGATGTAAAATGGTAATAAAATTGAAAGTTCCAACTATAAAAAGAATCAATGTATTTACACATAAAATTCCTTATATGAAATAATAAGGAAATCGAATGTACACATTCTTTCACAATTTCATTCATAACAATGATTTGGAAACAACAAGAAGAAATCAATGGTCAATCTCTTCCCCAGTTAAGGATTCTTGTTATATGCAGCACTTTCTTGGTGCTCTTGAAGAATTTCCTCAAGGTAAAATTTCATCTCCAGCTTGTCCTGTAAAGGATCAATTTTTATTAGCAATTAATGCAAATTCTCCATGTTTTGTATGAAAACTGCTCCGAAATGATAAATCTAGAAACTAAAATATTTCTGGCATGACATTCCACGTGGAATTTGAATTTTTTAAGTGTAGGATCAAATATACATCAGTTAATTGGTCCTCCATTCAATAGTATTTCAGAGAAGCTAACAGTAAAATCACTTTGAATTTGTTAAGATGTTAGATATATATTGTATGTTTATTTGAAATGGTAATCAAAATTTTCAAAAGCAAATGTTAGCTAAGAAAGATCTGATGTTGCTTGAGATCTCTTCTTGGGTGTTCAGCTAGGTAAGGGTGCTGGATAATTCCAAAGTCTTGACAACAACCCCTGCTGCCATTTTCAAGGATCATTCTTCAAAAATCCTTGAAAGCAGAGGTTGTTATCGAAATATAGAAGTTATCGAACATCCTTACCACGGAGAGTTCCTGAGAAATGTTTGCATGGTCAGTAAACTCAGTTTGAAAATATCATGAATTGAAAAGAGTTTTGAAGTGATATATGAGTATTTACTGGAGCTGTTTTGCCTCGAATTGGTTTTCTTGTCAAGGAAACCAAAGCTTTCAACAAATAGATTCTCACAATAAGGTGCACAAAGAGATTACAGATTTGTTTGAATTTGGTTCTGCAGCTTTAGCTTGAGATCCACAACTCTTAAGTCAAAGAAAAAACAGTTGATGTTGCTGTACTCTTGCCCTCTTGTTCTAACAAGGAATTTGTGCAGATTAGAGTAAAACAAAATACATTATAATACTGGAAGGAGAATCTTAGGATAAAAGAAAATTAAGCAGGCAGGAATTATAATGTCATACAGTAGAACATCACACCAATTATGCTAAAAAATCCCAGCTATTGTATCAGTTTTAATGACTAATATAAGAGAGCCACTTTGAAACAACCAATGGATACTGGAAAATTTTACATTCTTAACTGAGATATAGTAAAGTAGAATGGTTGCCCTGAAGATGGCTTTTCTACTTAACCACACTTAATTGTTTGAGAAGCCAGACATTCCTAATTACCATGTTTGCTGGCGTCAAGGATTCACCAGTTTTTGGAATCAAAATTTTGGAAAAAAGCTTTGTTTAGGTTAAAAGGCTAGAGAGTCATGTAGTTAATTCATGTCAGTAACTTCAGTACCAGGAATAGATTATTGATTTTCTACAAATTCCAAAGCATTAAAATTATGTAAAATATTCATTTTAGTAACTACATCACTGAGTTAATAATCAATCAATTTTTTATTTCTCGTATTAATCATTTATTTTTCCAAACCAAGTCAACTGTGTTAGCTACCTTATTTCTTTTGTATCTATCTATTCTTAAATCTTTAATAGCTCTTTTCTAAATTGAATTCCAAACAAACCATAGCCTTATAGAATTTATTTACAGATGTAAAAAAGGTGAGATAAATAGCGAATGATCGGGACTCAAACCCAGATATTTCACCATCAGCACAGGCATGCTAACCACTAAACTATGTCTCTTCCACACTGTATGAGAATGCTTTGTGAGCATGGCAAGAGAGGTGTGGCATGGTAGTTCACCCGTTAGAATACCTGTCAGGAAGAAAGGAGACCTGAGTTTGAGTCCCAGTCATTTAGCTATTTTTCACGCCGGTTTATCCCTGGGATTCAGCAGCATGGCTTCACATGCTTCATTATTTACCTTTCCCTTATTTACAGAAATAATACTATACAGAGATTTTCATTGACAAATAATCACAAATTGTTGAATACTTCTTCTTTGATTAGGCCCCTGTTCTATTGTACAAAGATGGGAATTTCAATCAGATGTCAAGGATTGCTCAGGAGCTACAGAATGGACAGGTTCCTACATCCACACTGTCAATGGTGAATATTACTTTACTCCCTTCATAACTTTAACTTGATTATCAGTAGTCTTAATATGTGTAATTTAGTACTCTTATACATTAGTATCTTAGCCTGAAGCTCAAAAACTACAGGTGGGGAGACTTTTATATTTCTCTCAATATCAAAGGTTGATCCATTTCAGACCTTATTTTTTAACCTCTAAACTATCTCCATTTTGATGTTTGGCTGTTTACATGATTTTTTTCAAGAAAAATCTACTGTTACTTTACTGTACTTTTTACAAACAGGATAAGGGTCTTGCCATGGGATGCCTTCTTTCCCTGTTGTTTGCTGATATTTTTGCAAATGAAATTGAATATATACTTTTTAATTCACAAAGTAAACTTCTCTTCAATGTCATTACATGACACTGCTATGTTGACAATATACTTAGGAAATACTAACTACCCGGAAGGGACTAACTGCCAACTCCCACAATTCCTCTCCTTCATGAATTCTCAACACTTATCTCTAATCTTTACCCATGAGCTGGAATTTAACCATTCTTTAAATTTCCTGGATGTCTCAACAGCTCAAGAAGATCCTTTGCTATCTACAGGACACCTACTTATACAGACTATACCATCCCTTTTTCATCAAATCATCCAGTTTCCCATTGGGAAACTTTCTTTCGTTCCCTAATTCATTGCCTTCTCCATATCCCTATATCACCTCAAAATTTCTATCTTGAACATAAAACTATCCATTTCATCGCAAAACAAAGATTCCTCACTCACAGATAATTTATTACAGGGAAAAAAAGGCAGCTTGCTATTCACCAGATTTATTCCTCCATATCTCTGCTTCAACACTAAAATTTGTCCACAATTTTAGTTACAGAATTTCAAAAATCTTTCCCAATGCAAATCCTGCAACTGAAATTGCCTGCATTTTATACTAAATCTAATATTTGCTTCCACCTATCCAATGGCTGCGACTGAACCTATGAAGGGAAATAAACAGGTATCTACATATTAGAATGTGGAAACTGTGAAACTTACCATGTAGGTCAGATTGAAAGGTGTTTTCAAACGTGTGGATGAACACAACACTTCCTTTTTAACCCCTCAATGCCGTCAGGCGTACTATTACGTCTGACATTACTCTTCGTTTCTATATCATACAGAAGCCTAATATTTGCTTGATGTTCTATACCAATCATATGGTTTCATTAAGAAAGAGTGATTCTTTCCAGTTATGCTTGCGTAATATTTTTTCTGTTACATATAATATATATTTAATGTATTTAGGTTTTGAATATTTATCCAAGTTTCTTCTAAGTATGACGATATTTCATTTAATAAATAGCTATTTCTAACTAAATGCGTTATCTTATGTATATTCTCGAGACTTAGGTCTTAATTGGGAGCTAAAATCTTCCTTAAGAGGACTATAAACCTTTCTAGCTTTTGCTTGATGAGACACTTCGTTTACATCTTCCGAGAGAGGCTTCTTCCACTGAGTCGTATATGAAATGCCTTTGCTCTTAAGATCATTGCAAAGATTTACAATGCTATTCTTGAAAACTCTATTTCATCTAAGTGTAATTATTTAGGCAAACCGTCCGCTCTTTGGCTGTGAGACCCATTGAATACAGATTTCTCATGCTTGGTCTCTCGATGAGTAGACGATCTCCGAATCCTACCCCACAGCTGACAGCCAGCTAGTCGAAGAAAGGAGTTTAGTCTTCCTACAGAGACACACTGTGATAGTTTCTTTCATACAATGTTTTTGCCTATGTTTCCTTAACCTATAGTTTTATTCGTAACATTTTTTAAAATTTTTGGATTTTGAGTTAGTGCAATATTTGAGGAATTTCTTACCAGTGATTCTGATGTGAGTGGTTTGAATTCAGAAAGTGACATTGAAAAAGAAGTTCATGATCGTTCTGAACTTGATTCGATTGCTTATCGAGTAAGTGATAATGAAGTGGCCAAATATGAAGGCTGAGGTGAAAAAGAAGATTTTGCATAGGAAGATGTGGTAAGTTCTTCTGGAAAGAGAGAATTTTTCATTATTTCAAATGATCCCCCGATTGGTTCAATATGTATTTATAGTATAGTTAAAAATTTCAGTAATATAATAACTTGTGCGAACCATTGCAAATTTACCAAAGAGATATGCCAAACAATTGTAAACGTCCATTTTCACCTTACTACTGTGAAAGTCGAGACTTAGGGTGAGAGAACCAGTTACTGTGGATGAAATATATAACTTTGGGGCTTTTTATGTTTATGGGCATTGTTCAGAAATCCGCATTACGATCATAATTCATGAAGAGGGGAGTTATTTCAACCCCTGGGTTTGCTGATGGAACTGATATGATTAGGGGTAGACTTGAGAGATTCTGAAAATTTCTACTTCTCATAATCGATAAAATTTTCAATTCAAATTTTAGTAGATCATCTATTTGACCAAATTATATTAGATATATATTTAAATAAGTCTACTTTGTACTTACTTTACAATGACATCTGAACTTGAAATGATAAATGCTAATTGGAATATTTACAAGGATTTACGTCTTGCGGGTAATTGACAAAACATAGGAAGTTGCTTTTTTGAGTTAGTTTTATACGTCCTATTTGTACTGAAATAAGAACGTATAGTTTCAATATGGACCTGCAAATCTTATCTCATCAATTGTGAGAACTTGCATGATCTAAAGAGTTAAATGAAACGTAACCAAGAGATGATACCATATCGCTATCATTAGGATGTAATAGCAGAGCGTCTTTTGCTTCCCCAACAGAGAGCCTTTCTTTTCTGTGTTATCTCGTTTGTTCAAGAATTTTGTTTACACCAGCGATGAACAGAGCAAGAGAGAAAAGACTTTCAAATGAATTGTAAGAGGAAACTTACTTCCCTTATGCATTCATTTTTGGAAGGTATATGGACAATGGGTCATTGGACATGAATTGCGCATCACACTTTTAATATGCCTGTCAATTGTAAGTTTCATACGTGAATTGAAAATAAAAATTATAGCCTTAAAAGACAAAGTTTTAAAAATATATACTGAAAAAATTAGAAAATCGATGTATATTATGAATAATTATGATTTTTTAAACGCTAAAGCCGCAAATAGTCACAAAGTTGCGAAGATTTAAAAACCTCATCCGGCATCATGGGAGGGTATTTAAAAAATCTCATCCGGGCTTGAAGGGTTAAAGAAATCAGGTAATTCCCACTTTGCCACTCACCTCAAAGTGAGCAATCGCAATGTTTCCTTTATCTCTATAATCCTCAACGTTGGCCATCTAGGAAAGAAACTCAACCTACAAGAACAGCTGCAGATTCACCACCACCTTAAGTTCTCCATAAACATTTCAAATGAGCAATTTTTTGACAAAAATCAAGCCATCCTACTCAGGTCCATACGTCACCATTTACCACTTTCTCCACTCACACCCTGCTAATTCTTTTCCAAGGGAAATTTCCATTCCCTGCCTTCCATGCTTAACCCCTTCCCTCCCCTGAATACTGTTGTGACCTTCTTTTGTATTGAGAGTATATATTCAATCCTGTTTTCCTTCTGGTTTCCTGAAGATGAAGTAAAAACCTCTAAACCTCATGTTTCTTTTTAAATAATTTCTGTGGATGTAGTCAAATTTTATTTTCTTGTACCAAATCCACTTTTACCACCTGCAGAGTTTATTACTTTGAGAGACAAATTATAAAACTGATTAGCAGATTCTTTCCAAAAATGTCTTATACATTAATACCAGATTGTAGTCACCAAATCCCAATGTTCAGAAATTACAGAATTATAGCCTTAAATTGCTTGTACACAACAGTTAAACTTTCAAGTGGGGTTATCAAAACTTTTTGCTACTTGTATTTTCACTTTAGGCATAGTCCTCAGAACTTGACTCTGGCATGCAATTTGACTGGACAGTAAGCTTAATTTATCTTATCTGAACTTTCATGTAGTTTACAAAACTCTTAAGCAGAAACTCACAAGGGGATATTCCTAAGTCATCTCAGCATCTTCATCATCAGAGGATAGGCTTTCTTGTTCTTCTTCGTCTTCCTTCATCTCAGGTTCTTTGTCCCAATCCTTAAGAGTGGTATCTGTCAGGAAGTCTTCCCTCAGTACACTCCAAGCTGAGGATTTGGGTTCTTCTGCTTTCAGCTATGATAAATGAATGGATATAAAAGATAATTTTATTAAATATGTAAGATTCAATGTAACGATACATATCAAGCAATATTTGGTGGAAAATATTCATATTTTAATACAATATTAAGATACAAAACTAGACTAAGTCCACAAAAAAGAAAAACACAACAGCCAGATGATGAGGTGACCACCTTGAAACTGGTCACATTGTGTTTTTCTTTTTTGTGTACTAAGTGTAGTTTTGTATCTTAATCTTATATTAAAATAATGCACATTAATTTGGTCTAAATGCACCTTTTTAATACACATTGATGTAAAATATAGCTTCTTCATGCAATTTAAGTTTCACAATATCTCTGGCCACTCCATTGATTTACCTTTTCATGTATAGTAAACACTAGAAAACTGTACATAATACTTTAATGGTTTATTATATTTGAAAATTGGCATTCTCAGCAATTGCTCATAATTTATATGCTCAGCTAATGAGCTTGATATTGAGATAATGAGTTGGGGAAGGCCAATCAAGGATGAGTGGATAACAGTGACTTATCTGTCAACATGGAAATGCCCTCTAACTCACGTGGAGATGCCTGAAAAATCACTCTCTTTCAATTCGGTGTTGCCACATGTGAAATACTGCATTTCTTCCCTGTTTTCCTTCTTTAGATAGCAGAGGATTAAATCAAGAATCCTTTTTTTTCGTTCAACTCAGTGAAATTTCTTGCAATTTATTCTGCAAACGATTATATTTAACTGGGCTAATAGAGCATCAGAATTCATGCACTAAACACATTAAAAGAAGGTCTTTACGGAATAACAAGTCATATGCACGACAATTGACTCATTTTGGCCAGCTTCAAACAGAAGATAATGAGCAGTCTATGATAGCTGGAGAATTTTGATTGGTGTAGTGTCTATTGGATCTTCCCAATGGGAGTGCAAGAGCTTGTCACAAGGCTGTGTAAGTAGAAAAGACTCATCTTGCAGTCACTTACCCAAAAATTTACTCAATAACATATTCCTTCAGTTTTATATTTGTAAATTCTAACAATGAATAAGTTACAGTTACTGTGAGTAATAATTTGCAGACATTCCTACTGAGAGTTTCATAACAAATAACCATTTTCCCTTGTTTTATAAGATGTGAAGGAGGGTGAATCAGAATCATGTTTAGAGGCTCTTGTTGTAATGAATTTTATTATTACTATGCAATAGACAGCAGTTCCACTTGTGAAAGCACACACAACTCCAACAGAAGAATGTTGCTTTTTGGGGGATGAAATGAGTTCAAGACAAATGATCGTAAATAGAAAAGAAAACAAATTTACCTTTGCGAGCAATGAATTGAATTCTTCAAATATTAAGACCAGAAGCTTCAGCGGCTCTTTTCTGGGGTTGATCTAAGGGAATTATTAAATTTCTGGGATCTCTTCCCTTACGGAAAAAATTTTAGAATATTGTTAAGAATGCTCTTCACTTGGCTTCATAGAGCCATATTACCTTTTTTCCCTTACATTGTACTTGAGAAGAAAAGCTTAGAAGCACAGTATTTCACATGTGGCAACATCGAACTGAAAGAGTGATTTCTCAGGCATCTCCACATGAGTCAGAGGGTGTTACTGAATTAACAGACAAGTTGCTGTTATCTACTCATCTTTGATTGGCCTTCCCATTACAGAGTTACTGGATAGTCAAGTAAGAAACACAATCCACTTCAGTGAAAGTAGTCCCAGATTCGATTCCTGGTGGGGCCTACGAGCAAAATGATCTCTACCATTGAAGCACTTTTAACAACACTACTATGGTTACTTATAATGCTACAATAATAGTACTTCTTCATCCACTATACTAAATGATAATTTTCCCATGCAACACTAGGAACACTTCCTGAATAAATGATGAGACAAATTATAAACAAACAAAAACTACAACTAGACATTTTTATAAATTACCTGAATTTTGCCCTTAGTTTTGGCAGGGTCTTGGACTGGTACACTTTTAGCATTGCCCATCAAGACATCAAGGAAGGAACGTTTGTCAATTGACTTTAACACCCTTTCCTTTTTCAGCTCCGATGCTCCGACCTCTTTTAACTTACTTTCAATTTCTGTCTGATGTTTCTGGACGGCATTAAACAGCTGAACTACACCCCTTCAAAAAAGATGAATAGCTTGGCTTTGATTAATATTTCTGCACAAGTAATTCTTTTATCAAAACTGATACATATGGTTCCATATCAAGGCCAACTTGAAAGCCAGTAACTTGAAGCTATTTAAAAAACATGATACCCATAGCACTCTCCATAACTGATATGCTATTGATGTAACGAGGACTGGCCATCAATTAAAGAACCTTTTCCTCTGCCCAGTTGATAAGCAATAGTAAAAATATAAAGGATAATATCTGATAGAACAGCTCTCGTAAAGGGATATTATTAGCCCTCTCCAAACAAACAAATTTACCTTTTCAAAATGAAACCCTTCAAACTAAGGGCCTACTTAGATGCTAGGCATCCACGCCCATAAAACCTTTTTTCCTGCAAAAATTCAATCTGAAATCGGACTGCCTCATATGTGCTGAGGGTGAGAATTTTTTCTGATGTTAGGAATAGCCATACAATGGTAATTGTAAACAATATTGTACTTTGACTCATGGGTTTTACTTTCTAGTCACCGCAGAACCTTTCTAGCAATATTATGCTTTTCTTTCATTCCTCTGTAAATTGAAGCTCTTTAATGAATATCATTTCTTTGTTTCACTCATAAGCAGCTAACATCCTGTGCGTAAAATCTTTGCTTCATTCACTTGAAAACCCACAGTGCATCCTATGGGCAGGGAAATACGATACTTGAGAAACTATATAACTATTCATAGGCAAGCTTAATGACTGGGAATGTATAGTGACTTTGCAATATGCACTTTCTGGTTTGCTTTCTTGGCTCCTTTTGAACTTTTCAAACAATTATCATCACATACTAGTTCTTGAGTAGCCATTGGTGATGGGAAGATTAATCTAAATATGATATATTGGAACTTTAATGAATAACAGAATCAGAATTATTAACCTAACTTTCGATTCAAAAATGATTCTTCGGAAATTTTTGTTTAAAACTAGATCTTCCATTTTTGATAATTCTTTTCAATTTTGATGACTAATAACAATTAGATAAATACTTATTAATGGAACTAACTTCAAAACCAAAGTCTAAAGATTTTAATAACACCTAATTATGGTATTAAAAGGGAATTTATTTGAATTGTTCTCGAGTAAATACGGCATCTGAGTTTCTAGCCAATTTTCAAATTTCCCATTAATTCTGTTAGTTCTACTTTGTTTCACTTCCAATTAAAATATTTATTTTTAACATCTTTTATGCAGCACAGTAAATTCAGTAATTTAAAATTAATTTAATAATGATGATTAAAATCATGCAATATAAAAATAAACAACTAGAATTGTTGTTCTGAATTTTAGGTCTTAAGTACAATATCTAGATGATTTAAATAAGGTAATAATTACATTTTTTTTTAACTTTTACCAACATTTTTTGATATAAAGGATATCCTATTCAAGATTTATGCTTAATAATTCTCCTACTAAATATTTTATTATTAAATATACTTTGCACATGAAGTATTTAATTACCAAAGAAATAGTAACAAAAAAATAATGAATTACAATGATTGCAGGAGTAATTGGAAGTATACAAAATTGTTGGAATCAGTCAAAATTATGGTATCATCCCATAACTAACGACCATTTAAAAAACTATATTACCATAGGATTTACAGAATCATTTTAGAATATACATGGATTTTAATATTGGGGAGAATGATTTTCTAATGCAGTTGATTCAAAGGTTGATGTGAAAATCAGTCTGCAATGTATGTGGAGGTAGAAAGGCATTCAGAATGAGATATAAATATAGTTCTTTGGAGTAAAGATGCCAAATAAGACATGGAAATATATGATTTTGAACATGAGTACATTTTCAGATCTAGTTAGGACTAGTTTAGTTTGGTAAATTGTTTTGTAGCAATGAGCAACTAGTGATTATTATGTAAAACTTGCTGTGCAGTAGCTAAAACAGAAAAGAACCTGAAATAATATTGTAATGCTTCTGTTTTAAATTACATAACTCAATTCACTCGCATTGACGTAAGTTACAAGATTATGTAGTAAGTGTCGATTCATCATCTATAAAATGTGTTTCTTCTATGAAAGAAAAGTCACAATGGTCAAAAATGTTTTAAATGCCATGACTTCCTATTAGTTAGGAGATTAGGATCGTATGCTATGAAAATTGTCTACTTAAAAGTATGAACACTGTTCAAAACAAACTCACTTTATAGCAATTTTTGACAGAATCTTCTCTCTGTCATGGTCCTTTATAGTTGGTTTAATTCTCCCTCTAGATTCCCATTCTTTCCTCTGTAAATATAGAATTGAAAAGATGCTTAAGACTGCATATACATAAAGCTTTTCAATAATGAATACTCTCAGGGTATCCAAGATGTTCTTCACAATAAGATTAACATTAAACTTTAATATTGTTAAGAATGCTCTTCACTTGGCTTCATAGAGCCATATTACCTTTTTTCCCTTACATTGTACTTGTACCTATGGAAAATGTATTAAAACAAAGCTAATAAGGAAATAGAACTCTAAATAGTGATATTGAGACAAGCTACATTCAATAACTTTAAATTTCTCTGCCAACAAGATAAGAAGCACAGTTTCAAATGAAAACATATTCGCATTTAAAGCCTTAAATGAAAAAGTTACATTCCAGCTTATGTCTGTAACTGCAAGTAATAGTAAATGAAATTATATTACAAATATACAGCGGTCTGTTTTGTGACATCACACATACATACAAGAAATGTACCTTAACAGTGGGCAAACTTTTGTCCTTCTTGGGTTTAACAACCTCTAATTCTTTTTCAGTCGGTTTTTCCTCTTTGATTTCTCCTTCAATTTCAAATCCAATATCGTCTTTCTTTTTTGTGCTTTCCTTTACGGCTTGAATAGTTCTAGCACGTGATAACACAATTGTTTTCTTTTTCTTTGGTTTGTTCGTTTTAAGAATTTTGGACATTGCGTCCGCCCATCCTGCATTTCCCTTGGCCAATGATGAGTGATTTTCCTCCATATTCTCATCTTCATCTGAATTATCTCCTCCTTCGTCATCATCATCAATATCTTCTTCATCCTCCAACTCTAAGTCGTCATTATCTTCCTCAGAATCATCCGGAGAACCAATCTCTGCCTCTGAACTGTCTGAATCTCCAGAAGAATCCACATTGGATTCTAAAAGCATACAAAATGAAAATCGCTTTAATTTCAACTACAGCCAAATAAAAACTCACCCTTAGCAATATAACTGGAACTGAACCATTACGGTAAAATAAAGTGAACTCAACACTCAGTTCTGGGTGACAGGAAGGAAATAATACCCTTCCGACTAATTTTAACCCATTGTTTATCTTGCATTGACATAAAAAACACATCGCTTACTAAAATAAGTGTTATACATCCTCACTTACCTTTAGGTGCTACATAGTCAGTAATCGTTTCTGATAAGATAGACCCTTTAAAGTTATTCATGATTTGGTCGAAACTATTGTATATTCAAATAAGGAATAATTTAAATCAGATTTGATCTCCTTAAGAAGACCACATGGACCCTTTGAGTATGAAGTAGCATTGCCAACTTCAAATATTCAACAAATATTATCGTCAACATTATTCTTGCATTTAAAACGAATTGTAAAGTTAAATATGAAATTAAAATTGTTATTCAGGCTTAATTGTAATATTTTCATTTATTTTATCGTTTTATATTCAATAAAAAAGATAAATAATTATATTTCATGTTGGTGTACTAGGATCTGAACATGGAAAATTTCTGACCTAAGGCTGAAAAACGTTTTGCGATTTGTTGCGGGTGGAAAGATTAAAGTGATTTAAACGATGTTGCAGTTCATCTTAATGACTTGATTTTTAATTTTATCCTATCGATTTCACTGTCCTATCTTTTATCTGTCGAATATCTTCATTTGTGAGTTACTCATTTTTATATGCATTCGTCTGATCCGAATTTTATGTAATTCGAACATGCAGATTTCATTATAGAAGTTTGCTGTCATTAGCTTTTGCTTGAGATATTTATTTTATATTCTTATTTTCTGCTGAAAAGAGTTGATATTGTTTTCCTCGTTGAAGCAATTGGCTGTAAAGCACGTAAAGCCAATTATAACATTTTCATTTAATGTGAATGCACTAGAATTTTTCTATCTGGTTAATTTAGTTCACATAGGTTATACCCCCAAGTTAACTTAGGTTACTTATTTAATTAATTGAGCTTAGCGACTAGTTAATCGATATAAAGTGACTTAACTTGTTACTTGTCCTCTTCACCACAATGTGCATATAATTAGTAATTGAAAAATCAAACATTGTCCAAGAATAGTTTTCTCCTTGTAGACACCCCCTGCTGATGGGGTATTTTTGATTTTAGTTTATAGATAACGGATCTCCGTAGAATTCTTTAAATTACACGTAAATTTTTTTTTAAATATTGCTAGTAAATGACGAAAAAAATCTTTCGATCCGAAATATTTGAGGATAAACTTGGCTTAGAACTTGAAGGTTGAATCTTGTTTGAGATGCACAATTATTACTTATAGCCAGTACGTTGAGCAACAAAAAGAATTGTCAGTGAATGTATCAAATTTTCCATTATCAATGTAAACTAAAAGATTTCAGTGTGGATCTTTTAATAAGAATTATTGCTCACTATAATGAATGTTTCCTACCACAATTACACAATCTGAGGCAAGAGATGGAATTTTGCAAGATGGAAAATGACTGCATCGGTAATATTAAAGATATGTATTCGTAATTATCCATTCCAATTAATTCTGATGAGTTCTCAAGGAAAATAATAGTGAAATGTGATGATGCTTCTTTCTTTCTATACAACAGAAATTATGGTCAACTCAGCGTAACTTTCCAGGAATTAATCTTATATTTTTTACCCAATTATTTTCAATCTGGTCTATCTGCTCGGTAATGGAATTGAATAAGATTATGAGACAAATCTTTACAAAAATATACGTTTATTATTCGACTGAAAATTAAATATTCATTAACTTATATTTTTGCAAGTAAATGAAATACAAAAATCTCACAATGATTGAAGTCAGAGTAAAGTGGAACTACACATAAATTAAAATAATGAACAGTAACTATTCACAAAGGAAATGTTTTATGAAGGGGATTTTGAGGCACATTTGGTCTCCTTCTGTCTACGATATACTTCAGCCGTTTTCTGGTCAACAAAGTTTGTATTTCACTCATTAACACAACAGCATACTCTTCCGGCAACTTCCTCATTTGAGCGATGATACTTCTTGCAAAAGCGTCGAATTCATCATCCGAATCAGCTCCTTTGTTCTGCGTTTCTATATCTCTCACAGATGGAATGATGCCATTTTCTTTTATGATACTTGATTTTTCCATCACCGTCTCCTTCGGAGAAATATTTTCTGCTACAGAGTCACAGTGCATGTCCCTCGATGTTGATGATGAACTTGCAGAGTCCTGAGAGTTATCTTCAGAATCCTAAAATTAAGACAGTGTGTAAAAGCGTACGCTATCTTCGAAAATTCGCCGCACAAAACATGGCATCCGTAGGTACGGTTGGTACTCAACAAATACAGCTACTGAAAAATTTTTCCTGAAATAAAATCCGAATAAGTTGAATTGGAAAAAAATTAAAAAATGCATAGCAACCTATTAATCCTCGATTCCGAAATAGCATGCTGTGACAGGCATGAGATAAGCAATACAACCTTATGATAACATATATACATGAAGGAGAAATATCAAATGTCAGAACATAATTGGCCGAAAAATATTGACCGGGCATTTTGCCGTACAAGTACAAAAAACAGAAAAATGAAAACTTCTCGGTGGAACAACATTTTCTATACGTGCAAGGAAACCTGAGGAATCATACTGGAATCCTATTCTTATCCGAGAATGGCTGCAGTGAAAATTAACGTTTGCATGTGATATTCAACAGCCAGTAAATTTCCTTATTTCTAACTGTTCTACTTACCATTTTCAGATATTTCGATGAAAAAATACTAAAATATAAAACACAAATTGAACTTTAAATGATAATTATAGTACGGTTTAGATGGATTCGATCAATTTTTGGAGTGAATAATATTAAACAGAACCGGCTAGTGGCTGTGATAACAGTAAATATTAGAATATTCCGCAAATACGTTTCATTACTCTTTTGTCAATCAATTGAAAACAGTTTGGCGTTTGGCTCGTTAGTCAGCTGAGCCTGCTATGTTTTGTGATTGTTGTGTATAATTTAAAGTTTTTTTATTATTTCAGTAATACTTAGTTTTGTTATTTTGGTGTCAGGACCTCCTAATATTTTGGCGTTTTCGCTTTTGAACGTTAAGGAGCCACGGTAAAAATATCTTTGAATCATACGATTTTTAAATTTTGGGAAATTAGTAGTATACTATGTAGTAGTGATGATGTGTTTCTAAAATTGACTTATCGAGGAGTAAAATATTTTTATCGCCGTAACATAATGAGGAATTAACAAGGTAAAGCAGACAAGTTGCTGTTAGGTTAATGCACTAAATGATAAAGTGAAGGAATTTGGGATGAAAAAAAGTAATTAAATTAACCAATGGAAAGAAAGACTAGTTAATGATAAAGGTAGATGGGGAAAAACTATAACAGGTGGATGAATTCTCTTACTTAATTGTTCTTTGATATTTTTTACGCCATTATTTCGATAATTGTCTCTCAGATATTAATTACTTTATGAAATAATTGCCTACCATTCTTTCTTACTTAAAAATGGATGTGGTCAACTGTCCTAAGTAACATTTCTGAAGACCTGTTCCTATTTATTTTTATTTAATTATTGAAAAATAACGTTGTATTTCAGTTAAAAGCCTTTATAAATGGCAATTTATTGCTGATTTACCATCACGACTGTCTTTGAGGGAGATTTTTCTAATGTATGAATAGGTTGTATAGATTTCAAATCAGCCGATGCAGGAAAATATTGTAGCCACTGTGGTATAAACAACTTTAGATATCCACTTGCTGCATTGTAAATCTAGTTCACATACAGAGCAGCTTTTAAGGTTGTTGGATTTTTATTGTTATATAAGTTTTTCATTGTTATCAGAGGGAGATAATTGGGTGAGTTAACCCTAATTTTCTGACCTCTTATTTCATGATGACCTCAATAAAATGCAATTTAAGAGATGGAAATGAATTTATGAACAGCACTGACGCAATTAATTATTTAATACAGAAAAGTGATGATTGCTGGGCCCCTCAGTGTGTAATGAGTTCTCCTTCGATGAAAGTGGTTCTACTAGGGTCAATTTCTGGTAATTATGTGTGAAATGACCTCAGTTATTGAAGTACTATAGACAATACTACTACTACTATGAGATGATTGCTGCCCAAGGGTAAAAGAGAAATGATAGAACTAATCGTTTGTTAATCTTTAGAGTCCTAAAAATCTCATTGCTTAATGAAATGACTGGATTGAATTTGATCATATCTTAGGAAGATGAAATCATTGGATTTCTGTTTAGTCTGAATGCTGAATTTCTGGACAGAAGTGAAAAATTTTGAAAAGGGAAGGATCCACGGAGTGGAAACAGGTGATTCTTGACTTATGATCAGGTTGTGTTCTCTTGTTATTTTCACTTACATGACCAGTTGCAAGTCAATTTCAAATATCTAAGTCGAAAATGAACTGTTAAAAATAGTGTATGTACAAATTTGTTTATTTTACAGTTATTATAAAAGAAACTGATGAAATTGCATAAAAATTAATTATTCATCAATGAAATATAGAAAGTTGCGGGGCTTTTGGTCTCAGAGTTTAAGGCAAACACACTCACTCATGAAAGACTAAATTAAATTGCTAGGATTAAGGAAATGTGATTGAATTAGTATGGAAAAGCCATGCAGCTGAATTAATAACAGGTGTGAAAAGTAGTAACATGACTGGGATTTGAACCCAGGTCTCTCACTTTCTGGGCATTTATTCTAAACACTGAAATATCAAAAATTAAATTAAACTATTAAATTGAAAATTTAATTAAGAACTAAATGAAATTGGTTGTTTGTATGGGTGATCATAAGTTACATATGTGTAAGTCAAGAACCACCTATATTTTGCTATAAAAACTATTTTACAATGAATACTTAAATACATCGATTCTATTAGTTCTTATTTGGGAAATGTTGAAACCAAAGGTGATTTTTTAAACAAATATATAATATTCCAAAAAGGGATCTTGTTGTTATTGGAGATTAATAATTCAAGTAATGTAATATGGATAATTTGAAATGTGTTTACCGAAATGAAATATGCTTGGTGTATAAAAATTTCTACTTCTACATATTACCTCATTTCAATAAATTTAGGATATAAGTAACTTTCAATGAATCTAAATTAATTACTGATTTGCCTAAAATTCTGCTTTAACACTTACCCTGTGACCTGCAGTCTGAGTAGCCACAGCGATTTTTTAATTGTGGCTGATAAAAGTATTTGATTTTCAATAAATCTTTAATTTATACTACCTTCTTAGATACTTTTATGTAGGATAAAGCCATCTTCACACTTCATTTATCTCTCTTATATTTCTATAAAATTGTAATTAAATTTCTGAGACATCATGTCATGACACATGTTCCAATGAAATATGCAACAAATTAAACGCTTTTAAATAAGGTTTAATTATTCAAGATACCAACAAATATATAAAAGCCATTACTCTGAAAAAAAGCCGCTGATAGGTATGAAACACTTTAAAAATAAATTTCTTTCAAATTTTAGATTATTTTCAAACAATGATTTATAATCGAAAATTTGCTGTTATAAACATAAAACTAAATTGAAATTAAAATTATTGGATAACGGATGAGATGTTAGAAACTTTAAAAAGTCGTTAAAATTATAATTCAGACAGTTTATACAAATTAAAAAATTTGCAGTCTCCCAGGCTGCACATCACCGGTTGTGTAACAAAAATCGCACATCAATGGTTAAGGACAGCTGCCTTCAAAACAACAGTTGCCATACCTTTCTGCTGAGTAAGATACTGTGATAGAGCACCCTAGTTTTAATTCTCAATATTTTCAATTGATTTCCTGTGTTATTTTTGAATCTATCCTTCCTTTTTTTTGAAATTTGAGTTCAGTTAATGTGGTTAAATTTAACCTTACACTGCAAAAAATCCCAATAGGAATCTATACAACAACTTTAGCAAATAGTATTTTATTATTCAATAATAAAATTTTCATCACATTGATAACAAATGCCTACTCTTTAAATGAGCAATCAGGACTCTTTGAAACGGGGACATGAGGGCCTATCGCACCAGGGCCCTAATTGCTTTTGGGTTCTGGTTGAGACCTTGGCTAGTAATCATAGTAATGATTATGAAACTCACATGTAAAATATCAGCTTTGTGAAACAGTGCCATACATATAGAACTTTGTATTTGCCACTGAATAATTCTCTGGATTCTGCAAAAAATGTATATCATAGCTCTTTCTTTCTAAGTGATGATAGTTGTTGGAATAAATTAGGGTAAAGGTACTTTTTACCTCAATATTGACTAGTAAAGCTTTAGCACAGGATTTCCAATGTAATATTCCAAATACAATGGTAAAAAAATTGAGAGTACATTAAACAATAGGGCTTGCCATTAGCTAAGGTTGTGGGCTTGAATTAGCCATTGACACCTCTGAGACCAACAATATAAAAGATGAATAATAATTATCAACAATAATTTAACATAATTAAGTTGCTAAGGCTGTAAAACAATAGGAGATATAGTCTCTGTCCTATTTACATATCTTAAAAGAAGTGCTACTTATGACAGTAAAATTTGCACTCGGCACCAAACTCGACAGCCTGTTTCTTATCAGCTATAAACTTTAGTCTTTTATTTGCCAGCAAACTCTGAATTTCACTCATGATTTCAACGGCATATTCCTCCGGCAGTTTTCTCATTTGAGCAACCATACTCCTCCCAAATACATCAAGCTCATCTTCGGGTAGTGAAAATGATATTTTTTGGGGAGATTCATTTTTATCAAAAACAAGAGGATGGTAATCGTTGTACTTCTCCTTTATTACAGTTGGTACTTCTAGTATTTGACTTTCCATAGCAGGAGGTGTTGATGGGTTTGAGTCTTCAAAGCGCAGTTCTTGTTTAAAAGATGTAGCATATGTGACATCATAAGATAGCTCTTCTGAGTCCTGAAAATTAAGTCAATTGAAGGGTGAAATAAAATTCTCTGCTCATGCATTAAAGATTCGAAAAAAGGTTATTTCTTTCACTATAACACTTCAAAAAGCTAATAATCAGAAATTTCACAATGACATAAATTGAAGAGTAAGTTTTTTAAATAAATCATTAGGAAGATGGCTTTTTCCTCGAAGATACAATTTTTAATCTTGCCATAAGTGAAAATTCCTTTTTTCCCTCAGTTGCCAATGAATACATCTCACACACAACTTAGTAAAGTTTCAGATTCTTAAATTCACATCTTAAGAATATACAGTTATTAACTTCAGTCACAAATGGAATTTATTCCCGCCGAGAAAAAAATTAACATTGAATGCAAAGCAGGGAAACTTGCTGGGTACATTTACAGTAAGCGGCGGGATATATTATGCAAAAATAATGCTACAGCTATTTATCCTCACCGTCCTCAAACGGTTTCTTCTGCTATGGGATGCCTTCCCCAGAAAGGAGTCTGCGAAGGCAAACCAAGTTATCTTCGGAATATAAATATGTGCATTTGAGTCTCTTTTGCTTTTCTCAATTTTTCTTTTCTCGTTCGTATAGGTATTTCTAATGGAGTGAATTTTTGTTTTGAGCATTTCCAAAGAAAAGCCGTTTATGTTTAAACCGCGTAAAATATCCTCCATCGCACATGCCCGTTTCTCTTTATTTTTGTAATCGCAACTATGAGGGTCCCAGAGACACGGATAACTTGCATACATATTCAAACAATGCATAATTGTTTCTTTATCCCACTTCATAGTTATTTATGAACAACGAATTGAGGCTGTGTCACATATGGGTTTAAATCCTTTCCTTTAATACCTCATATTATACTTCAAATAGATCGAACAGGAAGAATTGTCGTGAGTGTGATTCGCAAACCTATGATTTGTTGCACAGGTACGCAGTTGCAAAAGTTTTAGCCATCAGAAACTACTTCGTTTCGAAACTCTCGACTTGACACTGAAGAATACGCATGCGCGACACTAGGGATAAGTTTCGAAACCTAAAATCGGTTTCTCCGCAAGCAAGGCGCCAGCTTTTCCAGGGCTGCTGAAACAGTCCGAATCGCGTTTATTGTGCTTAGACTAAGAACTCGAGCTACATTTCGTGAATGATTTCGTTCTCCTGAAGTTTCACATGAAATCATTCTGTGCCTAAATGCAATTAAAGTTTACAACAAACTGGATGTGAATTTACGGATAAAATTACAGAAACCTGTCAAAAGCGACTACCCACGGGACCATTCAAAAGAGGTCACATTAGACAGGTGGTCACTACAGCAAGATTAGGTCTTAAGATTATATAATATGTCTGGAGGGATTTCTTTATTTAAAGGAATCATTAAATACTCTAGAATTAATTTATTTGCAAAAGATATTTAAATTCAGAGTATAGAAACGTAGAAAGGTTGGACGAATTAAAAAAAAAAAGGGAATGGAAATGAAAAGGATTAACTGATAGATCATCTTTCAAAGGAAGGAGATTTCATTTTTTATACTTTTATAAAACCATCCAATTTTAACCATTTAATTTTTAATCAAGTCAGTTGATTTATATTAAAATTAAAAATATGTTTCTCAGCAAATTTGAAGAATTTTAATTAAACCCCCATTTTAATTTTATCCTTAGCCTTAACAGCAAACTTTTGAAAATCAAATCCATTTAGAAGAATTTAGAACTTTTGTTTAGAACTGGTCACTGTACTGGAAGTATATTTTGTCGATAGCTCCCACATTGGTGGTAACTGTATGCAAAGAATACATTACATGTAGTTCATATTACTTCTGCAGGGACCAATAAAGACTGGTCACTATAGGGAGGTAGCAGTTTCTGCTGTATTTGCTATTACTGTATGCAGTGGTAGATTGACTTCAGACTTACTTTTACCCTTAGCATCAAAAACTTACTAGCTAGTGTACACTAGTGAGGCAGATATAGTTTCTATTGGACTGATATAAAATATTCTTCAGAGTTAGATCATTATACACAATTTTCGAAAAATATTGTGGTGGAAGTCTTAGTTTATCTTTCAAACCCAAAACTGTTTGTAAATAACTAATTCTCTAATTATTGGCATCATTTTTTATTGAAAGTTTTCTTGTTTCAAATACTAAGGAAATGTCGCATCAGATTTTGTCATTCATCATATTCCTGAATTCTCTCCCTCTGTGCATTACCCTACACTCGGCAACAAAAATTTATGAAGTGTTATAATTGAATCGCCTTAAATCAAGTTCATGACCTTGAAATGTCTTGAAAATATCCTGCAGCAGTGCAGACCCCATCTGGAGTATCCACTGAGATGTGCTCCTTTGCTCACAGAACTCTTCCACAATCCTATTCTTTGACAGATCTTTTGTTTAAGGTATATACATTCACACATTTATTCCTTTTTGTTCTTTAAACTTCACCTCTATATATTTCCTGATTTCATCCAGTAAACTCTTTATCAACCACTTTTATATAATGCACTTTTCAAAATGGTTCATTAATGTCTTTCCAGAAAAAAATTCATCATTGATGCCATCAAAATGAAACGAACATAGACATTTATTTTAAGGAATTTTGACCTCCTCACTTAACAAATGCAGGGTTTAGTTACAAGTTGTTTATAAAATACAGTGTTAGCTTGGCTAATGAAGACAATTTGTTCCAGAATCACATTTGTTAGCCAAAACATGATGTTATCAGGCATTTCACTTCTTGCTGTCTTGGAACATAAAAAACCTATTTAGGTTGGAAGGTGTCCCATACGTCATGTTTCTCATGTTCAGCTCATTCCTTTGCTACACATACAGATGGAAAAGATCAAATACTGGAATGGCCCAATTGTTTGGTTGGTGTGCTGCTTTGAGTTAGTGTGTGCACTTACCAAATAATTTGTTGGATAAATCCTAATTTGTTAGCTGAGTCCGAAACAGCGAAAAAGTCTCTGTTAGCTGAAAAGGGTCACTAGATAACGGAAGTATCACTGTTATCTAAGAGTTAATATAAATATGAATAATCAATGGAAAATTACAAATTTATGACAAAAATATAAGAATTTATTTAACCATTACATTTGAGCTCTAAGCAAAACATTTAACACAATGGGGGGTATTCCAAGGAAAATATGATGAAGGCAAATGTGTGGCAGGAATGGGGAAAAATGAATTCTCCAGATATACCAAAAATTACTTTTTTGCAGGTATTTCTGTATAAAAAAGATGCAAATGCAACAATACCGCTGCAATATTTGAATTTCATAATTAAAGAATAGTGAAGTATTTCATTTGAATATACAAAGCACAAAGCAAAGATATATATATATAAACGCTTCATTAACCTACCAATATTTTCATTGCATTTACATCACTTTCACTTGAATACTAAAAAGGTAGATAAGTATACTTCAAGCTTAATATCTGTCCACTTGCTATGGTACAAAGCAGCATATTCTGTAACTGTAATTAAGCTGTAACATGATATAAAATCAATCTAAGAGTATTTACATACAGTTGAAAGCATAATGCAAAGCTTTATTGATTCAAGCCCTTAAAAATTTAAAATAAAAACCTTTAAAGCTCAGGTTTAGGAATCGAGTTGTCATTGCTGATAATAATCCAATAAGATAAAGATATTTTGAAATTTAAAAGAATTTTTATCCTGATCATTTCAACTTGAAATGGATTTCAAGACCTAATTAGCCCCTCAAAAAAATTTTCAGCAGCAATATTTTCAGTGATATAAATATAATACTAAAATTGAGAAAATCCTTAATTTTAAAGAATATAAAACATCATCTGTTATCTAGATCTTCACACACATGACAGCAAAGCTGTTTTCAATTACAAGAATCTTTTAATTACTTTATTCCACACTTTCGCTGAATGGTTTCTGTAAATCTCCAAAGATACTTCTCAATATCCAAACCTATTCTCTTTTCAAAAGTTCTGAGTTCATTTAAACACTCTGCATAGAAGATTGAAAACCAACATTTATCGTATGTATACAGGGAAGTAATATTGAAAACTTAAAATTATGTACAATAATGTGAAGATAAAATTACAAGAGTTATTTTATACGTGGCAGATCATACACAAATGCCTACGGTGCTGGAATAGTGTCATAATATACATAAATTTAAAAACATTTGAACTTGAACAAAACATACATCCTGTTAAACATTGCCATATTTTAATTGGTCACTATAGCTGGAGTTTTGTTATCTTTCATTCCAATTAAACTGGCTTTACAAGGGTATAACATGATTATTAGTTTGCTTGGCAGATATCACAGTAAATTCAGCACCTAATAAATTCTTGAACTAGGTTCAATTCCTTAGAGTGCTTCAAACTACTATTTCCACAGGTAAAACTATTGATTTTTAACCATATTTCACCCAGATTACTTTGCCTACAAACGAGATTAACAACTGACAATTTAAAATAAGTCAATGATGTTAACAGACACTTCAACAAGATGCTGAGTATATTGAGCCACAGAATTCAAGTTGCAATAGCATCTATTGGCTTCCAATTTTACTATATATTCTTTATTTAAAAGTATTTTAGATCTGAATGGCTTTCGGCAACTCTAAGTAGTACAAGTTGTTTGAAATTCTTCTTCAAAGACGGCAACTAACAGCATTCAAAACAACAGCTTCAAAATGGTTCTCATGATTGTGATATTGGAAAAGAATGCTGTAAGTTCATCAATTCTCCAAACTTGGAATTGCTATCCTGTGTTACCTTTGAATTTATCCTTACTAATTTGGGAGTTTTAGTCCAATCTACATGGTGAAATTCTGAGTGTAATCATACTCTACGGTGGGAATTACAGCTTGCACAAACTTAAGGAATACAATGAGATACATGTGAACGCCTAACTCTCCGCCACCTTCTGTGACTGTCTGAATGATTTTCTTCATCACTTCTGCATGCCTGGAGATAGAAAAAGATAGGTCTCACTTCATAGCACCTCAATGTAGACAAATCAATCTTACAACACTAAGGCCTGGTATTATAAAGTATACTTCAAATAAAAGACAGAAACTAAAGTTCTTTTTAGGGTCCAGTATTATAATGTTTTAACTGGGTTAAATTAAAGATTACACTAGATCTGCTTTATATATGATGGACTAGCATATAAATTCACTTTAACTATAATAAAACAATATAATATCAGGCACTAAAGTGAAAATTATTTCAAGTTCATTTTAAGTACACATTATAATACTGGGCATAAACATACAAGGAAACCTATTTTAGTTAGAAGAGTTAAATAAAGGATTAAAAATAATGTAAACTAAGAAATGGAACAGATATACCAGTAGTACTCCAAACTTCTCAATATATAATATTTTGGAATTAAGGCTTTGGAGCAGTATCTTCCCCAAGAAACCCAGCTAGCAGGATGTTTTTAAGCATCATTTATAAAAACTAAACTAAAGAAGGATTATCAATTAAGAGATACTTTACTATCAGACATACTTATAAATACCTAATTTTTGATAATTCAAGCAAGATTTCATAAAAATAAATTTCATAAGTGCTGCAGGTCATAATTTGAAAAGTTTCTTATGAAAGTACTGCCATCTAGAAAATTCAGTAAATGGCATTAATGATTATAAATTCCCAGTTTCATGCTAAATTTTCCAATTTTAGTTTAAATCTGCTTATAGCACAGTCATTCTCTAAGGATGCACATCAACATTTCTCTTTCTTGTCTATGAAATAGCTAATTATTCATAAATTAAATTTGCACTTCTTTAGAGGTGTTTTACATCTACATCTACATCAATACCCTACAAGCCGCCTTTCGGCGTGTGGCAGGGGGATTTTAATGTTGAGAAGTTTTCATTTGGTTATAGTTAAAAATAAATGAATACTAATTTTATTTGGATTATCACCTAGCATTGTGCAAAATTTTCATTGTGTTAACATAAGGGAAGCATTGATAATTCTTGATATAACCCAAGGAGTAACATATTAATTAGCAGAATAATGATTCATCAAAGGGTTATGATATGAAGCTGTTAAAATACACCAACCATTCACTATCTAAACAAATGAAAAACTGTTTTTACTGAATGGTAGGTGTATGTATAGTTAATTTACCTGCAGGGATGAACTGATGCCATTGGTGGTCCGGGTAAATGTGGATGCGTTTCCATAGTGACAGTTTTCTTAGCGTGGTCCTGACTAACATCTTCATACATTTGCTCTACAGTGAGAGGGCGACGGCTCTGAGAATATAGGAGTTTGATAAATATATTGGAGAGTCAAATCAAACTTCGCATACTTGCACAAATCTAAGACGATATATTTTTCCCTTCTGAGCTCCCAGAGAAAAGTGGAAATCTTACAAGAAAAGAATCTTAAGAAAAGTCTTACAATTGAAAGCGAAATTCTTGACTACAAATTGAATTGCATAATCTAGATATTTACGTTTACAAGTGTAGGTACATACATAGTACAATTCTGTTCAAGTTAAAGCTTCATCAACATTATCTCAACTCACTAACTGTTCACATGACTGGTTACAATTTACCTACATTGGACTGTAAAAAGAGTCAATGTCATTGCAGTAAAAACTGCTACAATTGGATTCAGAGCAATGTTTTGAAGGCATTTTAGTTTTCTGCAAATTGGAGAGATCAATTCAGTTATGATCACACCCTTCAGAGTATTGTGATGACAGAGAAAAGAACTTATTGCACTGGAGCATTGAAAAGAAAAGTTACATTATTTGCAGAAAAAATTCCAATTCTGCTGCCAGAAGAGTATTGGGGATTCTGAATGTGATGCTAGATGCTGGAAACAAGATGCAAATAAATTTTTGCACTTGCAACCATGACAAATGGGTGTTGCATTCTGCCACAACAGTCAAATTACTCAAAATAGATTTTTTTTCCCTTTTAGAGCCGTGGGGTTTCTTAGACTCATGGAAATCCAGGAATACAGACTTATCTTGTTTAACTAATTAAATTGCTTTAAAAATAGCTCCCCAAATAGGTATAATTATACTTAAAAATCAATGCACTAAATTTAGTCTTCAAATGAAAAATACCCCCAGGAAATTTTTCAAAGTGAAAAATACTTGAATATCCATTTTTATAATTAAAAGTTATAAAGGCTAAAATATTATTAAATTTAAAATTGAAATAATAAAGACCTTTGATCTTCATTCAACAATCAAAATGCAAACAAAACTAGAATAAGATAAGTGATAGCTGAGGAATTCAGGCAGGGGATAAGGAAATAGTTATCAATATACCTCATCATATCCAAAAAGCCACAGCCGCGGGGTTTGATAGTATTTGTCATATGTGATATGCAAATCATAGGTCCTTGTGTGAATGATTTCACCACCACCGTTTCCATCCTCTTTGCCTTCATTGTCACTTTTTTTCTTATCTGCAACTTTTGAGGAGTCTAATGTTGCCTATTTAGAGCAAAAAAGACGTTAGCACTGCATTTTAATAATAATAATAATAGCCTCCTATTCCTAGGATAACAACACCTTAGGGAGTAAGCAGATAAAGATTTCAAATACCTAGCCAAACAGTATGAAAAGAAATGTGGCCAGCTAACTACTATTATTACAGCTACTTTCTATTATTAGCGATAATTTAACCTCTGATACACATTATTACAGACTGAGTTGACCTGTAAATCCCAATATGCAAGTAAATTACCAAAGCTGGGAGTTGAAACCCAGCTCTGTGTGAGGCAGGTGAGCTCTTCTTTGTTACTATGCCACCAAATAATCAAACAAAAACACATATTTTCTTGTGCTGCTAATTCTAGAGTTTGAGATGATATTCTAATGAAATACTAACATGAAAGTTTAATCAGGCCAGGCCAATTAAAGCTTTATGCAACTAGTGACAAATGGAAGAATTTTCTTCATCCCAATAAAATCTCATTTTTACCAGTTTCATATTTTTATGCTTAAGAGTTATTAATAGAATCATCATGTGGCAATTTTGGGCAGCATGGTGTCGCCCCTTTTGAAGTTACTAACAAATGAAACAAATCCATCCCGAGCAGATCCCATGCTAAAAACCTGCAAGACTTATGTAACAAAATGTGTATGAATATTGGTGGTAAACAGACTTATTTTCATTGCGGATGGCAATCTCAAAGTACACAACATTAATTGGCTGTGGTCAGAGTATTCGAGTTTGGTGCAAGCTCATATTCCACCGCTCACATGACTTATAGTCATTAGTCATCCAGTGGACACTTCTCAACAATTATCCTTGCCTGGTGGATACGTGCAGCTACACCTCTGTATTTCAGTGGCAGAATTGAATCTAAAGATACTGTGCTACATGTTTGTGCACACGAACTTGACAAAAGCCCACAGGACTCAAATAAGTAAAACTCTTTGTTGGTTCAATCGATTAATAAATAATTAAATACTTTACTGTATTTAATCCTTATTTCGAGGTGATTTGATTTCTTGGTTGAACTTGGTATTTCTTTCTCGTATATATAACATGTACATTCGCTAGATTTTTTATGTTATACATATGTAAATGTTGGCTGTTATTTCGTATAGTGTTGCATATTCTTGTCTTCGTCCAAGAATAGAATTTTGTTGTTTTAACCAATAATTTTCTCTCGAATTCGACACAAGAATCAAATGCAGTGGTTTGGATTTCATGTTACTGTAAAATACACATTAAGTCTGTTAATAACGCTGCAATACAAAGCTTGAAGAAAGGTAAACTTAAATAATTTTGGTGATGGGAAGAGAAAATAGCAGGAGCTGGATGCAATGGGAGAAGAAAGAGTCCAAGAAGTTATATAGAGACAGAGGAAATGGGTGGGTCAAACATTGAGAAGATATACTGCTAAAGAAAGCAATTGAATGTATGATGCAAGCATATAAACAGAGAATACGAAAGTGATAACAGTAGATGAAAAAGTAGCTAGATGATGTACGGAAAGTCAATGAAAGATCATAAAGGAGGGAGTTTTGGTACACATGAATTTACCCAGAAGTACAAGATTTCTCAAGGTATCAAAATCTCAAACAAAGAATACAGAAATAATGTCCAACATTTGTAGTCTTAAGCTACAACATTGGCCATCCTATAAAGAAGCTAATGAATGGGTAAACATGGCATAATACCTTATCATCCTCAAACATGCCACTCTCTTCAAATGCTTCCATGTCAGCGGCTTCTTCATCATCATCCTCATCATCATCATTTGGATTTTCAGCTTCCATTTCCATGTCTCCAGCCATTTCATTTGATTTACAATTAGACTGTAGAAATTGCAAAACAAAAACAAACTTATCAATATCAAAAAAATAAGTTTATCTAAAATAAAAAGATCAAAGTAACTAGTCAAATCTTAACTTTAAATAGTCATAATGTTTTTACTTCACAACAACTCTTAAACTAGAAAAATAAGGATAAGATTCAACTTTCAATTGAAATATCAGAAAACAAAATGAATGATTAACTTAGCAACGACTCTGTAAAGAAGTCAAATTTGCATGTAAAACAATCTGATAGTATCGGTATTAAATGTAATAATGTTAAATTGAATAATAAAAACATCTAGATAATGTTGAAAAATTTACCTAATGAAAGCAAAACATTTCATACACATGTTGGGGTTAACATAAAATTAATTGCATTATAAGTAATGAAAAATACTACTATTAATTCATTAACCCCTAGTCACTGAAAACTTTACTTAAGGCACAAATTATCAAAGCTACCTTAGTATTTTCATTTATTACTTACTGATTTTGGATTATGTTTGGTGCTTGAAGTACCATGAAATATTTTTTAACCCAAAGTACACAGAACTTCATGAAAATATTTCTAATGAAGAGACTAATTTACACCAATTCTCTTTTAGTCTAATCAAATGTTTCTAATGAATTGAAATGGGTGTACTAAAAATATATCACATTTTTAAACTTCAACCGAAATCTGCAATTCTTGATGAGCAATGGCATAGCAGCCAACCAAATCACCCATCAAATCAAACACTACCGACCTAGATAGATTTCCTCTAAATATGACCACTAAGTGACAAAAATTAAGTTGTGATTGCAATTTATTAAACATTTATAGATAAAATTATACATATTCCAAAAAATAGACTCAACTGGTTTCTGGTCAGACTCATGGAAAATCTTTGGAGGTGACTGATCTGAAATAGTTCATTAAGGCCATAATTCTCCCCATTTTGGCCTAGTTTGAGGATAAGTGGAGAGAGGAAACACCTGTGATTACTTAGCTAAACAGCATATGAGAGCTGTATGATAAGTACCTGTGTTAGGCAAGAAAACACATTTTTTTAACTTCTTTTAAATTTATCTCCCAATATAGTCTCCTTTCAACTAAATACATTTATAGTCCAGCAATATTCTAACTTTTTCAAGCCATCCAAAAAATACGTTTTGTCAAACTCTGCAAAATAGGCCTCTGTTGTAGCAATGACTTCCTTGTTTGACGCGAATCACTTTCGCCCAAGCCATTTTTTTATGTTTGCAAACAAAAAGAAATAGCATGGGGCCAAATCTGGAGATTCATACCATAATTTGACCAGTTTTGCTGTGGTGATTGCAGATGAGTGAGCTGGTGCGTTGTAATGATGGAAGAGCACTTTTTTCTTCGCCAAATGGGGCCGTTTTTTCCTCAATTCAGCATCGAATCGGTCCAATAAATCAGCATAGTACTTCCCTGTGATTGTCCTTCCCTTCTCCAAATATACGGCGAAGATGATGCCTTGCAAATCTCAAAAATACGGTGGCCATGACTTTTCCGACCGATGGAACAGTTTTCGCCTTCTTTGAAGTAGGTCCGCAAGGGTTAAATCCACTGTTTTGACTGTTCTTTCATTTTGTGCGTGTAGTAATGGATCCATGTTTCGTCAACAGTCATGAAACACCGTAGAAACTCTTTCGGATTGCACTTAAACATGTCCAAACAGTGCTCCGAAGTTGTCATGCGATTCCATTGCCATGCATTTTTGCTCCACTGAGAGCAAACGCAGCACCTATCTAGCCGATAGTTTTCTCATGCCCCATTTTCCGTGTATGTGTTCAATTGAGATGTTTAAAATGTCAGCAATCTCTCTGATCTTCATACTGTGATCTGCTAGCACGATATCATGGACTTACCATATCCTTCATAGTCACCTCAATCGGACAGCCTGGGCGCTCTTCATCAAAAACATATGTTCAGCCATGCTTGAATTCATTAAATCAATATCTGATGGTAGTCATCAAAGGTGCATGGTCCTTATAAACAGTATGCAACTTCACCTTGATTTCCTCACACGTCCTCCCATCCAAAAAAAGAAATCGAATCACTGATCAATATTGCCCTTTCTCCAAGGTGGCAAACAAACACGAACTTGACTACTTTCAACAGCTATCAAAACAAAACTACTCAATCTGTCTGAAATTTTGACAGTCCTATATCTTAAGATGGATAATATTTCGCAATTTTCTGAAGAAAAAATAATATTTTTTATGTTGAAAATAAAGCATATAAAATTTACAATTATGTGTAATGAAGGTTAGTCTAAATTTCAGGGGCTCTTGCTCCACAACTTCCTGTAACCTACCGATTTTACAAAGCGACTATTTGAAATTAAGTTATTAGGTAATATTTATTATGTAAGGTTGCATATATACGTGTACATATTATTATGATAAACAAGAATTTTTATTTATTTTGATAACCGATTAGAATGTTTGTGTATTATCTAAAAGTAAAAATACAATAAAAATATATACAGATGAATAACACATCTACAATTTTTATCATTAATGATAGTAAAGAAAATAAGTTATTATAGAACGAGGAAAGAAAAATCCGAATGATAAATATTTATTTATGATATACTTCCTTTGGTTATTCACAGGAATTCAAGTTGCTTTACTTGAGTTCGAAGAAAACCAAGGAGACATAGTTCTTTTTGGACAGACTGAGTGTGACTGAAAGTTCACCCTAGAATACTGTGTAGGGTTTTCATTTATCTGGGACTTTTTTCTTCCCCCTTACCACTAAGAATATGTGCGTAAACAAAATGTAACGAAAAAATGCTAATTCCAGACATACAGGCCACGTTTGCCTGCAGATACAGTGGGAAGAGAAAATCACAGATACACTGGCATTACAATTCCATGTATAAGTACTCTCGTACTAGGGATTATCCATAATCACATGTAAGATGTCCTCTGTATACACAGATGAAGATGGTCAGACCAAAGATTGTTCTAAGATTATAAGAACCTAAGCCACTATAACTGTTCTGAGACCAAGCCACTTGAAAGGGCCTAAGCGTGAGACATCTCCCCCAAGTGATGCAACGCAACAGCTGTTACAAAAGACAGATTACAGAAATGTTTCCTTTTCCTATCTATTTCCATAATAATTATGAGTACAAATTTTTAAAAAATCAATGCAAAAAAAATCATAAGAGAATAATTGGAAGTGGCAGAGGGATCATCAATTTCTGCTTATTTTACTCAGTTACTATTATGCAACAATGAAAAAGGACGCTAAAAATGAATTCTCTTTGCACAAACTGCCACAAGGAATGCGATTTTGGGTTCATTTATTGCTACAGGTGAAAAAAAGGAATTTCTGGAAATTCAGGTGGTATGCAACAGCATACCACCGAAACCAGGTCGAGCATCAAACAAATTCTTATTTTTTTATGCATAAAAAGTTTTTAAAAATTAAGATAGGTGAAGAAACGTAATTAATATTGCTCCATAACAACAACGCATTACAATAGAAATAATTAACCCAAAAGATTTCCTCAGCAGGGGGGGATGGGAAGTATAGATCCAACTGCACTCTAAGGGTTGAGATATGCACACTAAGGGTTAAGATATGGAATTTTACCTCAGAATCCAGTGTCATCTCTGTAACTTCCTCTGCTTGGATAGATCCACTCGCATCAAAGTGATGAGTGTCTACCCAGCCACCATCTCCATCATCACATTCTATCACCTTCTCATTTTCATCGCAGTATTCAATCTGCAAATTTATTAAAAAAATTTTTAGTCAATTTAGAATTTTGCTTTAGGCTGAAACACGTTTAATTTTACTAAGATGAAGAACATTCAGGGAGATATCTTCCTTTAAATTGTAACCAAATGAAATGAATAGTAATGGATGAAGATAACAGAATCAGATATTGTCAACACAAACATATTACCATATAAACTTCAGTAAAAGCAAGCCTGCAACTACCATTAACCCTTCAAATACCAAGGGGGGCCCTAGGAAGACTCCAGAATTACATATTTAGTAATCCTGCTGTAACTATAACAATTATTTTTTCTTGAATTTTGTGTGTTAAGTTTAAGGTAAAAAAATTTAATTAGTCTTTTGTAAAATTCTTCCACAGAAACAACATAAATAAATAAAAATTCCCTTGGGAACCTGATCAAGCTAGGGTTTAAAAAAAAAAAAATATTAAGCTTCTAGACAAATTGTGCCTGGACCTATGTCTTTCTGAAATCCAGTAAACCTATTTTAAGTTATCTACAGCAACAAACAAGAAATGAAAGAAAAACCATGGGGTCCTCTGAAAACACAAGCTTGGTAAAAAAATGTTGAAACACTAGGCTTGGTATGTTAAGGGTAAATGAAAAAAATCAGAAAATTTTGCTACATTTTCCATAAAATTAAGAAATGTTTAACGAGCAACAGATACAATCAAGATAAATTAAAAGATACGATAATGTTTTGGAGATTAGTCTGATGGAGCTGATTATATATCACATTCAACTGAACTAAAATTGAGGGGATCATATAAAATACATATATGATGATGATGGCAGGTTTGCAATGTTTAGTTAAAAATGAAAAGTAATAAGTTCTATGGTTAATGACATTCTAAGAATTCAATAAACCAGTAAATAACTGCTACTAAAGTTATGCATTTGAATATAAATATGGGGTAAATGGTAGCAAGGAATTGCACCTCTATCGCTTGAATAAAGCTAGGGTAGATAAAGTAACAACTGAAAAATATAAATATACCAAACACAAATAATCAAGAATTAGAATAGTCTTTCAAAGGAAAGACCCAAGAACATAAATCATTAGTCTATTTGAAAAATAACTTTACTGAAAACACGAGTAAAAGTTCTGACACCACATCTGTTAGTGAATAGAATCTGAATTTTGGCAAACCCCTTGTGCAACTGAAGCTTCCTTTCCTCACACACAAGCTTGAAAACCATTTGATTATGCATTTGTTTTTACCTGCTTGCAGCGTCTGGAACATGGTACATTGCGAGTTATTAAAAATTGCTTATTTCGAGGAAGGTAAGACTTGATTCGAGCTTCATCCCCAGTAGCCCACTGCCATGTGGGACAGTGATGGACAAGATGATCACCAGCAGCTACGAATTCTTCTGGTGTTAATACTCCAGTGTCTCGAAATTTCGACTCCTATTGTACATAATAATGAAAATTTCGTTATCATACTTCTAAAGGATTAAACGTATCTAATATTTCAATTAACAATCATTAAAGCTCAATGTTAAAAATCAAGTATCTTCTCCTATGCCCAATTACCAGATAAAGACATTAAACAGCGAAATATTATATTAATATAGAATTTTAAATGTTATAACATAAAAATATATGACTCTAATGATTTCCACATAGTAGAGGGAAATTATTTAAATCTTGAGCAAGTTTTCGACTTGGTGACAATCTCAGCAGAATCGGACATGTTTTTCTTCCGTTGTCTACAGTTACCTTTAACACAGGAGTTAAATACTCTGCTACACCCAAAGCTGTTCCTTTAACTGTGTTGATTACGCTCTGCATTTTGATTTGTTAAACAGCTCTTCAATAATGAATTTCGATGAGAATGCGATGACACATGTCCCTGAGTCCAAGATGCTTGCGCTCAGCTCTGCGACGCTTGACTACGCTAATATCAGCAAGAAGGGGCAAAATTCGTAATTCACTGAGCCACATTTAAATTCTAAATATGAGTACCGTATCATACATCAGCATAACAAATCACGGTTAATCCGTGAAATCGATTCTTAGGACTAGATTCTCTTCAAAATATTCTATCATTGCAATTGTCATCGATGTTTCATAGAAATAAGCTCAATTATCAATCTCAATACTGCTATTCTGTTATAAAAGTGAGGCTTTATCGAAGCTAACAAGATCTGCTCGCAATCTAAATATTTGAAGGTATATTGATGTCACAGAGTGGTCATTTACTTGTAAAATTTGTTTTTCCCTTCTGTAATGGGTAACACTACTTCCTTGCTTAACTTTAATTACTTTGGTAATTAAAGAAGGCATAATCATCTTTCGACAGAATTGTTTCATGGGAAATTGAATAATGTTAGTGATAAAATAAAACTTATTTTGGACATCCCGATATTTAATTTTGCTTCGAATAGCTCGATTTTTTAAAAGAAATCTCCACACAAAAGCTGATATTTTTTAAATATTACCGGAGATAAGTTAAGTATGGTAGAGTATTTGTAATCGAAATTTGTTGACAGGTGGTGCGAGGTTTTTGTTTTATTTTCAAACGATTAATTTGTAACCGTTGCAACATCCAGTGCTTAGTATTGGTGTAATGTGTTTCCAATCTTTTCAACATTGCAAAAATAGTGAAGGTAAGGATGTTTATTGTTATATTCTCTAATGTTTTAACGAGTTAAAAGGAAGTATTTCAGCCAACCATTCATTTTGAGACCTTTTCCATAAAATTACGATGAGTACACAGCTTAGAATTACAGCTAGTCTAGATTCAGTTTCATCTTTTAAGATTTGGTTCATTAGAAAACTAAAAAATTTGGTTGCAGGGAAATGGTATATGTTCAATTTTCAAAGTATGGTATGATATAAAGGAAACAAATCTTAAAGGCCTGTGTAACAGATGGCATGAAGATGTCAAATTGCCACAATACAATATATATATCTATANACAGCCAGACTTGTGTCTGTTATTTTTGTGCAAGGAACGTGTCCTAAAAATTTCGTGTAAATCTGCGTGGCAGAAACCTCATGTGTTCCTTGTGAGACTAGCCCTACTTGTGTGGATTACAGATTACACAGTAGTATTCAAGACTTGGTCGAGGAAAAAAATTTTCCTTTTTTTTGGAATCTTTCCAAAATCAGATAAATTGTGTCCATGGCATTTTTATATACCTTATAACATTGCTGAGGAAATTTAAAATGTTTAACTCTAGTTTTATACATTAATTTGATATTATCTTCACCTTGAAGCTGAAAAATTGAGTTAGTCAAACTTGATACTTTGATATTATCTTCATCTTGAAGATGAAATATTGAGTTAGTCAATTTGTGGTGAAACTTGCTGGAACCATGATAAAAATTAACTTGCAAGGCAGTGGTGTTGCCATACAGTTATTTAGGCCAGGGTCCTGAACCCCTCCTTAGGTTAGAATTCAAGTAGAACTAAGAATGCATGGCAAGAAAGAGATGTGAATGAAGAGAGCTTGCAATTTGCCAGTAAAAAAGAAATTTTGGGAAATTCCCTTAAATATTTCTGCCTATGGCCCTGATGCAAGGTATATGATGGTGATAAATATCTCATGAGGTGTTTATACTAATGCAGTTATTATAACCCCTAAATACTTTCCCAATATAAAGTTTTTTCTATGTTAAATAGTTATTTGGAAACCATCCCCATTTACTAAATGCAGTTTTTCCATTGCTGCAAACAAGAATATTTTAAATATGAAAATAATATTGTGTTTTAGACTTTGTTTATAAGTTACTAAACTCATTTGTACTATTAAGATAAACATAAAGATGTGTGGGGTTAAAGATACAGTGGCATTATAGACTTCAAATTTTTATCCTATTTATAAGTATAAACTAATTAAACAATAAGCTAGTTGGTAGTCATTATTAGATAAACAAAGATAAAAACCCCTACCTGGTTTTCACCTTAGACCATAGGGAAACTTCTTAATTCACAAGGTATAATTTCAGATTATAGTCAGTTTAGAATCCTTTTAATTCTGTTTATAAAGATATCGCATTAAGGAGTAAAAGGATCTAAAACCCCTTTAGGCAAATTGTACCATTCAGTTTTTCTGGTGATTCTGAAAACCTTTTTTTCCTAAAAAAAGTCTCTGTTGCTGTAGTCACTCATCTTGCCTGTTACTTTCATCTCTTCATAGGATTTACAGTTGGTGATTCTGAAAACAATATTTGCAAATTTTTGCTCTGTTTAAGAGTGCAAACATTACATTTATGGCTTTACTCTTTAGGTAAGCTCTGTTTCTCAAATCTTTCATCAGAGAATTTGTTGTTATAGTTTTGTATATATCCTCTGGTGTTATTTTTTTCCATTTCAATATTAACTCTTCCCAACCCATCTCTGTGATCACTGTTGTGATGCTTTCTGTCTTCTTGTATTTGCTCAAAACTACCCTTGATGCTCTCCTCTGTACAATATCTACTTTCTGATAAGGATCCCTAACACTGTCTCAATACCCTTAGACGTAGCCAATAGGGTAGTTTTAGAAGTTCAAACCCTCCCCCCCATAAGAACAGAGTCAACAATAAACTATTGCATGTGAGAGGATGGCCTCTCATAATTGTGCCTTAAAAGTCAGTTTATATTTTCATTAGATTTTGAGCTGAAGTATTCCTGCTCCTGGATTATGGGCAATACAGTCTTTACTCCATTGTTCTGAACCTAAGCCTTGGCTACAACCCTGTGTATATTACATATATAATCATAAGTACACTGCTGTTGTACACATTTCATTATATTATGAAAATTGCCCACCATCGGTCTACTTAAATTAATTTGAAAGGCAACAATCATCAGGCCAATGTTAATGACCAAAGATATTTTTTCTTTGGTTGGGCAATGGCTTTAACAAAGTTGTGGTTAAGTACCTAGAGACAGTTGTATGTCTAAATAAATTTAAGACGACGGTGTGGCCACCATTCAGAAGGGTACCAGTCACTGCAAATGTCCCATAGCCTATTATGCTGTGGTTTTGCAGGGCAAGGACAGCCAGGTCATGGCCTACTTCCAAGTCCCTTTTTTCTCTCCAATTAGTAGTGAATCTACTTTCTTCAAGTCCTACTCAATACACACTCTATTTCATTAACCAAATTATTCTTGCGCCATTCTTAGTCATTGCTAACAACAACAAACAACTGTTTTAGAACCATTATAAAATTCAAGCATTTTATACATTGTACGTTTGTAATAATCATGGTCAGCAAATGTAACTTTATTTCGAAACTTTTGTGCAAGATTTTCCTCATGATCTGTTCTTCTTACAAGTATGCCTGCAAAGATGAAGTCAATACATCCAGCATTCTTGAATTAAATTTTATTTCCTTAACTCTTGAATATTGGTTGATTTCCTCCTGGGGAAAGGACCTAAACCTGAGGGAATGGGGGAGAGAGGTCAAAGCTCAGACAAAAGTTTTAAATTTCCAGATTCCTTTTTGATCACAAATATAATGTATACTTTTACAGTTAGACGAAACTTAGATAAAATACTTATCTGTGACCAAAAGAAGAATATACTTTTTGCTAAGTAAGGAGACGATGAGCATAGATAGAAATATTTGGAAAATTTAATGGTATGGTTTATTCTTTTTTTAATCTCTTGAGTAGTTGAGAAGGGAATTAACAAACTAAAAAAAGTCTGTTATAAGGCCCCAAATCTCTTCTGTTTAAAATTCTAGCAGATACCAGGTTTATTTCTGATTTTGGGAATATTTTCTTACAGCTACATTAACTACCACTGTTCTCTGGCTAAAACCACCTGTGTTCTTCTGACAGAAGATATCTGCAGCTGATGATTGCTTCACATCATACTTCCTGAATATTCCACTGACCTAGGAGATTAAGGTAGAAAATATTTCTTTAGATGGAAAATTTTGCTCTATGTATGGCAATGCACGTGCATTGCATGGTTGCCTAACTTTGATTTTCAGTTGCAAATTTTGCATAATCAAAGGCACATTGAGTTGAACAGCCAGACTTGTGTCTGTTATTTTTGTGCAAGGAACGTGTCCTAAAAATTTCGTGTAAATCTGCGTGGCAGAAACCTCATGTGTTCCTTGTGAGACTAGCCCTACTTGTGTGGATTACAGATTACACAGTAGTATTCAAGACTTGGTCGAATGATGGAAAAGTAGGCAATTTCTTGTGATGATGGACATCCTCTCAGGGTTCTACTTATTAATCTTTGCATTTTATTCGCTTTTCCTATAGAATCTCAAATATGTTCCTTGAACGATAAACTGCTGCTGAGTATAACTCCTAGGTATTTATTGTGATGCACAAACTCTAAACAATATCCTGAAATTTGATATTGTTCGCTAATAACGTCAGTGGAATGCATGAATGACAGCGATGTTTTGGTAGAAAAATATTACTAAAATACCACATTTTGATTTCCCTTAACAAAACGCTATCTTCGAAGTCCAATGCATTCCTACTTCAGATTAAATTTACTATTACTGTGTATATCGTTTGAATTATGTGAATAATTAGAGAATGATAGATTAATTTTAGTAGATTAATGGAAGAAAATTAAATTTGTTGTGAATGACATTATTACAACATTAATGTGATTTCTGTATCTTATATATCTGGAATCACTACTTGTATATAAAATCAAAATGTAGACAACTTTTCAATCCTGATAGATCACTGCACGTATGTAATTAATAGTGATTAATCTATCTCCTGAACTTATTAAGTAATCTCAGCCCAGCTTATAATCTACTACCTTTCAAGAATTCCCAATCTGCGTCTGAAAGTATTTTCGTAACTCCTTCTCCTTTGTTCTAGCATTTCTTAACAAATCCTATCGAACTGCTTAATCTTGAGTTTGCAGGTACATGTTTCATCAGCTGGATGCCATACACTCGCCACATATTACAGATGATATTCCAAATAACTAAGGTGAAATAAAATCACTCTCTAACTTTTTAATCGCATCTATTAACATTGCACTTTATAAAACTGCGATTTTTACCTGCTTTATAGCAGATTTTCTGATAAATGTGCACATGTTCAATCTGTTTGTAAGAGTGATTCCAAGATATTTAACTGATTCAATAACACATGAATTAATCCCATTAATGTTATAGGATAATTAATACATTTGTCTTATTCATCAATTCAGGATTTATATCATTAGCTAGCTTCATGGAATTCTAAATTCAAAAACTAGAGAAACGTTGAGTAAGTTATGGTGGAATTTAATTCAAAACCGATTCTTCCCGTTAACCCTTCTAAGTTGCCATTATTGGCAATCCCAAACTTTTAAAGCATTAGCGACATTCTAAAGCCTATCCTGGATGGATTTTGAATCTGAAGCAATTCAGTAAAGAATCTTGGCCTTCATATAACCAAAATTCTCCAATGAGCAACATACACATATTTGCAAGAAAGTATTTTAGTCCCACCAAAATCTAAAGCGTTAAGGATATTTTTTCCCTTTAATCCTAAAAGAACAGTGAAATCACTAATCATTTCTCACATCGATTACGGAAACATTGTCTACCAAAATTTATCCGGAGCTCTTTAAATTTTAAACGAGCTCAAAATTCAGCAGTGATATTAGCTTATGAACATAGGACCACGTGTCTGAATCAATCGATCGAAGTCATGCTCATCTTCAAAATTACAGATACCCAATATAAGAAATCACTACTTGTAGCCTGATACTAAATATTCATCACCATTTACCACTCAGAGCATGAACTTAAGCATATTGTCATATGCCTGATTTTCTTTGGATGCCTGATCCTGAGTCATATTTATCCGAATATTGTAATCTTCTGCCCTATAACCACTCCTTTCTATCTGGATTCTGGTTTCCATTCAATTTACATGATGATTTTTCTGTCTTTGTACATAGAACTGAATGCTTTCCTTCCTTTACACCCATTATTTATTAGAAAATATGTTTATATTTGATTTTACTGTAAATATTTGTATTAATTATGCCATTTTCTTTATATATTCATAATTTTACTACTGATATTTTGCCATATTCAACTACTTATTTCTTGTATTTTAAATTCATCATCTGTAGTTAACTGTATATTTCTGGTAGCATTGCTGTAACCTTCCTTTTTCTTATTTTCACCTTTCTTTTTTTAAAATTTTGTTGCTACTGTCGGTAGTTTTTGCAGGTTCTTCACGATCCCCTTCTCATAGGACCTACAGGGTCTTATTCTTTTACTTAGTGCAGTCTTAGGTTTATTAAACTCCTATATATTTCCTTCTCTTATTGCATTCATTTTTACTCCCTAGCTCTTTAACTCTTTTTAGGCATATGGATATATGCAAGAAAAAACTAATTCTCAATCTCAATCTCGCCCCGAAATAAAGTTGTTTATTATCACTATAATGTTACTGTTATTATTTATTTTTTAGAAATGAAATAAATGTGGAATAGGATTCATGTCTACCATTCGGTCCTTTAATAGGGAAGATTTAGTCAAGGTTTCTTAAAGAGCCAGAAATTGTTATTTGATGTTTACTTTAATTTATTTTAAGTATTCAATTAAATCTCGTTCGGTCTAATGTACAGTCACTTTCAAAAGTCTGCGGGCAAGTTCTAGTCGCTGCTCTAGCGGCCAAACAGTGCACTTAAAATTTCTGTTGATACTACGTGATTTGCAGGTAAGAAAGAAAACATTGGTGAGGAGTATATGTTTTGGAACTTGATGAGAGAGCGGGGAAAAAAGGAATTGCTGTGGAATTTCAGGGAACCGGAATCAAATAGAGCCTCGCACCATTGGAATGGTTTGAAGGTTACTTTGGTCTTCGATTGAGATAGTTCCCCGAGAGAAAAAGCTTTTCTGTTTCAGCTAGACGGGTAACCTGTCTACGTGCCGATTTCAAGGGACTTCAACCATTGACTATGTTAAGATATAAATGTGGGCGTTAATGCTGATATTTTCGCTGTTTAAGGTGCTTTCAAGAATATTATCTGTTAAATCGCGTATACAAAATAGAAATATCACAACAACGAAAACTATTTTGTCATTTCCTACTCTATTTTAATCGTTATCCCTACCGAAGAACTTCAAGAAAATCTTGTTTTGGCAGTATTAATTACATAGAAGTCATACGCTTTGTCATCAAAATGAATTTCCATTGAATTGTTTAATTCTTAAAATTACTAATACTATAAATGGATTTTAAGAACTATACTGGATCAATTTAAGAATTCAGCGTTGTGATTGGAAAATCTCCAGGGAGATTTTCCAATCTAGGGAGGGCTCCCTATTGGTATTAGTATTAGTACTGTTAAGAGTGCTTCGACAGCTAAGGTCATTTAGCACGTGAGCCCCCATCAGGAGGCTCCCTATTGGTATATTCTCTACGGATACGAGTATGGAAACTTAAGAATAAGGGATTTATCGCTCATAATGAATATCGAAATGAGGAAAAGACCGAGAATATTTAAGTAATTTAATAATGGGTGATATCTCTTCCCTACTTGCGAAATTACCTAGGCTGTCGAAGCACTTTCAACGATACTACTACAGCATCTTCCGTATCAAAGCGCGTCTTGTCACGTTCATATCGGCTGGCCTTTTCCTAAATATTGGATAGTTATGAAGTACTCAGAAAATGTAAAGCATTTTGAAATCATTCATTGAGAGTTTTTTTCTGAACGTTTCCCATGACGATGGAGGCTTTGTCTCTGAAATGTTCATTGGATCTTCCCAGTTATCGGTAATCCGGTGCTTCCCGTTTATTTCTTAGCGCGAGTTCCGCTTGCCGAAAGACGGCTTACGGATTGTTCTTAAACCTCTAATTCATTAACAGCCGTGTTCCAACCTTCTCTTTCTTCTATCTTCTTAATCTTAGGTTTTCCTTTGTTTATCTTCAATCCACCTCTAGGCTCAGAAGTAGGGGGCCGGAATATTTAGAATAACAGCTGAGGTACGATCATTCTGTTTTGGTCCAACAGATAGGATACTTTAAATCCTAAAGAGAAAAAATTTTGCACTTCTAAGTTTGAAATATGCAAGTCATTTTACTCGTATTGTTGAAATATTTCTCTATAACTAAGGTGGTAATGGAAGTTGGTTTACCCTTCCGTATTATCCTATTTCCTAAGGCAAAGTAATTTCTTATTCTATCTGCTGAATCTTTAAATCGGTCTTCTTTTATACACGCTTGCACTTTCCACCCTATTCTCCGATTGAGTATTCTTATTATAGTGAGTGTTACTATTGAGACACAATAAGTAAGTTTCCGAAATTGCTGTCATTTGTCTCCCTCATTTCTTTTGCGTATTGGCACAGTCATTGTCTCATGTAGATCCACTGCCATCTCTCCTGTCACGTAATTATCACAGACTTGTTTGTAGTATACATTTATAGCTTTATTTCATAACATTTGTATTTGTTACTCTGATATATTCTTGATTACTGGAGACTTCGTTATGCTAAGGTTTTAATAAACAACTCCTTGTCTTGGTTGTAATAATCAAACTGAATATGTTGATCTTCAGATTTTGATAAATTAAACAAGATATTTTGGGATGTACGTATCTTTGTAACAAGGCATAGAAAGCACATCACATAGTTTATCAAGTACTAAACTCCAAATTCGGTTCCAAGGATAGGGTTGTTATCCTAAACTTCATTACATTCATCTCGCTTTCTATACCATTATTCTGAGAAATAGTATTTTAAGATAATAAATGAAACAGGATGTCTTTATCAGACGTTTTCAATATATCACGTTCCGAAGGAGAATCCACAACAAATCTTAGTACCATCAGCGAATGCGGTTTTTCAGCCAGAATAGAGAAGAATTTGATTAACTAACTAACAAATAACAATTAAATTTCTTTTCCTTAAGTAATTTCTAAGGGACTATATATCTGAGATTTGCAACTAAACAAGGGGTGAATCTAAACACATTTTTAAATGTGGAAGGGAATGTTCCGTTTTTATCTTGTTCTCCTTAGCATATTGCGATAAGTCATTAGCGTTTGGCAAAAGAGAATTGCAGTTCAAGTATTAAGAAAGCATGACAGAAGGTCATCAATTATTGCCATACTGTATCCCCTTCCAAACCTAAAACTCCCGAAAACCAGAGAGTACTAAAAAGTGCTTCCTTGGAAAACTACAAGAGGTGAATGCTGTCCTTCCGATATTTTAAGTTGGAACGTAACTTGTTCTATTATAACCTCGGAAAAGGAAAATGTCTTTTGCAGCAAATTTTGGAAACCTTTCCAAAAGGGCTAGGCTGGGATTTTGTTTGAATCCAGTTCCCTAACATTGCACAGTAATTCTTTCTTTCCCCTTACTCTCCTCAAGTTCCAGAACATATACTCCCACCACTGTTTTCCTTCTTACCTGCGAATCACGTAGTATCAACAGAAATTTTAAGTGTACTGTTTAGCCGCTAGAGCAGCGACAGAACATGCTCACAGAATTTTGCAAGTGATTGTACATTATGTAGATACAACACTAATATGATCAGAAATAGAGGAGGAATGATGCCGCACAAAACATTACTTTACTAAATGCTGCCTTGATGATCAGTTTGAAAACATAACTCACTAATTACTACTTGACCTGAAAGCACAAAATTTAATTTTCAAATGATTTGATTTATATTCACATATCCACTTCGCAAGCTGTCATGTCATATGGCAGAAGATGAGAAAACACTGAACCTGATGGGGATTCCTAATATCATAATAAGGAATTAGAGATAATATTATAAGGAATAAGAGATCAGTAATAGCTATCCGTTATCGCTATAATCTCGTGAAATCTCTTTGTTGTCTGTTCTCGGAAATCGCGTTCGGTGAGTAGGAGAATCGCGAATTTCGTCGGGCAAATCTATACTTGAAACTTTCTGGAACACTTATGCCTCTACTCGGATCTTCTATCCTTAAAAAATTTCTATCGGAGGGTTTTGATCATATCTGATTCACAGCTATCGAAATGATAATCTCCCTTTACGAAACGAGCCGCTTTGCATTGTACACGCTGTAGCTCCAAGATCAAACCCCTCTCTTGCGTATTCCACACCTCGTAACAGTACTCAAGCAACGGATGATCGAGCGAGAAATAAGCCATCTCTCTGATACTCGATTGACTACACCTGAGAACGCGGTTGCATAGCCTCATAGATTTTGATCTTAGATTCATACCCTGACAGCCGCCAGTGGCATACGGAAGGCCTCAAAGTCCTATCAGCTGATCCAACTACATCTTGAATTTGTATTTAAAACGATAAATTACTATTGAAAAGGACTCTTAACTATTTATAATAACTCACGAATACTAAAGTTGCGTCACTAATATGATAAGGGTTATGGCTCAAGTTACTTAAATAACTGTAACCCATTTACGTTGTAATGTGAATTTATTCAATGTTGTGATCGTTTCTCATCATAGGAAAGGATTATTTCTCATCGCCTATTGATAGAATTGTTTAAAACGATAAATTGATTATTGATGAGAGACTTGAGGATTAGTTCTGAATCTGAATATTTCCTGACACTTTGGGGTGGGGGCTAACCGTCAACTAACCCGCTGGTTGAGCGCCTGGTTTGTTTTACCCGTTTAAAGAGAATAAATGGGCAGATTGTCAGTGAGCTGAACCCTGTTTTCGTTCACTGTGTGACTCGGCTTTAAGCACCCCCCCTGCCTCCCTAGCTTTTTCCCGTACCCCTAGTCCAATTCTGTATCTTAGGAAGCAATACCGCTCACTTTTTGAACCACTGCTCTAGATAATACAACATCAATATTAACCTACCTATTCACCGCTAAAAATAAATTGCAAAGTGGCAAAAATTCTTTTTAACTCTCGGAATCTTCCCTATTGCTTCCTAGTGCTCACAAACTCCTACTTTTGTAGTAATGATATAACGGGGAAAATTTATGAAGTGGAAGGTGCGGAGGTAACTCAACTGATGGAATAAGGAATATTTTCCAAAAGAAATATATTTTGTTTTGAAAATATATTACTATATAACCCTTAATCGATAAATATTTATTTTTCATATCGTTGGGTTAAAATATTCAGGGATAGAGAAAGTACGAAGTTTTGGAAAAAATTAACTCTTTTAGATATTTAAGGACCGTTCACGAAGGAAATGTAGATGATCTATTGGACCAAATGAATATTTAAACAAGGTGAGCGGTAATGAATAGAAGGCTATTAAAGGCTAAAGATCAGCGATACCAATCGAATAACGAATGTAAGTAAAAAAAACGGGGAAGAAATCAAAGATTTACTTTCCACAGAATTTATTTATGCGACCATGGTTTCGGTGCAAATGTACACCATCATCTGGCATCGAGGCTTTGTTACAACAGCTCAATAAAAAACCAGTGTGGGGGGAGGTGAAGGAGAGTTACAAAGTAAGGGGGCCAATTAGCCCCTGTTTAAGCCTAGAATTTATAGAATTAATTGTAATGACGTGAAATAAGTTATATTGGCCAGAGTAGTAGGAATATTTTTACCAGATGCAATGAACACCATAGAGCTTTCGTTAATAACGCCCCTCATAGACCTCATTTTGCTGAACACCTTTTAGTTAAAAATCACCAGTCCGAATTTTCACCTGTAATCCTCCAGTCCTGCCGTAATATGTACAAAATAGATATACTAGAAAAATTTCAATTACTCAATTATACCTTTTCCCATGCCAATGAATTCCTTTTCACCGAGAATCCTTCTACATTGTTTACCAGCCTTTTCCGTTCATTACCCCCTCCTCCTCCGCTAAATGACCTATTATGAATAACTAATTGGCTCCGTTACTTTGTAACTCTCCTTCACCTTCCCCCCCACTCTGGTTTGTTCTTGAGCTGTTGTAACGAAGCCTCGGTGCCTAATGATGGTGTAAATTTGCACCGAAACCATGGTCGCATAAATAAATTCTGTGGAAAGTAAATCTTTGATTTCTTCTTCGTTTTTTTGAATGAAATTCCTCCAGATTTCACATAGTACTTTTAATTTTGAATGTAAGGTAAATTGGAGAGAAAATATCCAAAATTAAACAATCTCAACATCAAAGTATTATAGCTAAGTTAGTAATTCAGACTGACCTATTAGTACCGATCGTAACGGTGTCTAAAATTCAGTCATTCCTACGGTACGAAGTTGGCGGCATTACCGGGTACCTCAAACGTGTTTAAGGTTATATCGTAAAATCTTGTCAGTAACCAGAACAATTCTGATTACCTAGGGCTATTTTGATGTCACATTAAATAATAGTCGAAATAGATATGACCTCGAAGTCACAGCTGGTGACCACGAGCAACTTTGGTCGGAATAGAGGTTAACGAATCAACTATTTCCAATGTATCAGTATGCTACGCATATTTGCTGCCGAACGTCGATTGGCCTGCATCTACCTTTTAGAAAAGTCCATTTTCTACCAAGTAGCCCCGCACTGCCGCAGAGTGGATGTTTTGAACTACCTGTGTAGCATTTATAAAAGCGAGAGACCAACATTTTCTTAAACCAGATTTTCCATTCAATGTATAGTTGAAGTGTAATAACAATAGTGCAGTTGTGCTCAGAGTGATAAGGCTTCCGAAATTTAAAAAGTAAATAATTCCGGTCCAGTATAGATGAAGCAATGCACTACTAAAGAATGGATTGTTCAGTTGCAGAAAAATGTTTTTAATTTTCGCCTACTTCCCTATTGCTTCCTAGGGTATGTAAAAGGCAAATTTATATTGACTTAAAATTAACATATTGCTATTGGAAAATACCTTAACAAAACGGTTTACGTGAAAGAAAAAGTGTCAGGTTGTAATAGTTGTGTTAACTTGGTTATATGTGAAGTTAATAAATAAATATATTTTTGTCCGCGTTATAGAGGTTCCGTCTTAGAGAGGTCGTTTCCTTTGAAGAACCTTATTTATCTGAAGTACTCTTATTACTGCGTCCGGATTCTGCAGATTTCCTTCTGACAAAAATTCCAGCTCAATCATGTTTTTTGTAAATACTCCACAGTTAGGATCGAAAGTAAGCGATTGCCGAATTAAAATTATTTGAATGTGCAATATATAGTATATTCAGCTGAGTATCACCGGACACGAAAACTACAGCATACATATTAGAAACATCTGCGGTGAAGCTATTATAAAACCTCAATTTTACGAAATCAAATAGGTTATGAGAATGAAAACGTAAGTGATTAATGTTACATCATTATTCTCGTCCATTAAAGAATAGGCATTAAAAACTTGAACCATGGGCTTAAAAATGGACGAGTGAAAAAGGTAAACACCTCCAAAGTAATAGCCTTTAGGTTATAAAGAAATACAGAATTTTTCTAAGGTCCCCTTGATGAGAGTATAGAGTTGTATAGAGTATGGGCTTTTTGGAATGTTACTGAAATAGATTACATTTTAGTGCAATATATGGCATTTTCACGCTGTTGTGCAGTCTCAAATGTACAAATCGCCTCTTCATTTCATTGATGAACGCTAATAAAAATAATGCGTCCTTGTTATTTCATTGGCATTTGAATGCGCGTCAAGGATGGTAATCTATATCTGGCTTACAAGATCTTAAGAAAACTGCTACTCCTTGATCAATTTCAAATATATAAGGACAAAGCTAAAGGTATCTGCTAACAGAAGTATGATTCACTACTTATAGGGTTGTATTCTTCTCTTTTCTGATCTAGGCGCGATTCCTATTCTCTATACCACTTATGAAGGTAGTTTGAGAGACTCATCGCTTCGAAACAGTACTTTCTGGAAAATGAATGAACATTCTCGCTGAAATTTCTCATATTGCTCATTTCTAAGAAAAAATTCACAATTAAGAGAAGCTTTATAGAACATTACTGGACAATTTTAAAGTAAATCTTTTAAAATATAGTGTTAATTGTTTCTTTCTTTAATAATTTCGCAGTTATATTATGGGAATGAGTCTAGCCAATTTCTTCAGAACGGAAGGAAAGGTCTTCACATATTAATATCCTAAACAAAGAAAAATGGGTAAGGGTGACATTGCGCTCCCAAGGAAGAATGGACTTTTTTCAGCATGAACAACAGTTATAAGAAAAATCTTCATCCTATATATTATGCATGTTTTTTCGAGATAACGGAAAAAGATTTGTTTCCTTATGAACTTTTACTACCCTACCATACGTTATAGTTTCTCACCTATCATTACCCTTGATTGCCTTAAGCAGTAACAACACTTACTCCTGGAGTTGATGTATATCAGCTGTTCCTAGTTTTCCTTTTCACCAACCGATGATGGAGGGAAGGGAGGATTTGGAGGGATAACCTAACGCCCTAAGAAGTGGACCCCCCCAGTCCCTTGTGACGTGCATTGAGGTTCATCCCTTACATGCAAAGGGAGCCACTCTGCCACAGGTCCTGGAGCAAGAGATCGACCTGATAGACATTTAGATAGTTCGAACGGCTGAGAAGTGAGTGCTTAGTTAGCTCACCGCCGCAGAAGAAGGTGAAAAAAAGGCCCCTGAAAGAGATGCCTGCGTCTGTAGGCCTAAAAGAAGGCTAGGGAAGAGAGGTATGCATGTTTACCTTCAACCCCCACAGAGCAGGTGGTTATTACATTGAATACACTTCTATATTACTGGCATGAAAAACTGAATCCAAAATATTAAAATCGAAATTGGCAGCAATCGATTACAAATTGCGGTGAAAAATTCAAACCTTACTGTTTATAGATATATTATTATGGATGGGATCATCAACTGGCATGGAAAGAAAACTTCAAATAAGATTTAAAAGAGAGATTTGAGAACTTTAAAGGATCCCTCCTTACTAAGCTTAAAAGCTTAAAAAGTTCTAAATTCTTAAATATGTTTTGAAAGATTGCCTCGTTAGCGGTAGTATATTAAATTTATTTGAATATTGAGAGGCATGAATTCGATTGTAATTTAAACAGAAAAGACTCCGGGTACTCACGATTTGTATCTCAGTCAGGAGGTTTAGATTCTTCAATCACCTATGAAGGAAAGGTATATAATAATGAATATGGAAAAATTCATTTTAAATTATTGTTAAGTTATAGTAATCATTGCATGTAAACAAATTACCATAATTTGATATTATTCATTTCTTCATTTATTGATAGAATAGTGTTTTGAGCCACGGCATATTCTTTGGGCGATACAAGGACAAGATATGCACAGTTGACATGTGCATTGTAAATCATATCCTATCGGATATTATAGACCATTGGTATATACACAACCTAATTCAGAAGGATTCCATATATTGTATATGATGGGTGAATACCGTGTACACAAACGAGGCTTGGACCACTTGAGCCAAAGAATAAGATATCTGATATATTGATTATGAAGATGAAAACTCTGGGACTAGATAAATTTAAACATAATTAGAATATTTGGACTTTAATTCTGCTTGACCTGAGGTAAATTCCTAACGAAATTAAGGGATGACGTTGATTTTTTTGCCAACAGAAAAAGTTATAGATCGGATTCAGTGAAATTGCTTGACCGTGGATCTACAGGTTAATTTAATGCAGATTAACTTCCTTTAACTTCAATTCACGCAAATCAAATTTATTTGTTCTTTATTAATTGCTCATGTATAGAAATCAAGAATTAATATCTTTATTTATAATTTCTATTGTTATTTTAGGCAACCGCAATAATAATTTATGTAAAGGAATACTGCATTGAAGGTGAGAACTATCTTCACGAAAATCGATGTTCATATATGAAATCTTATTGACCTTTATAATTAATCAACTTGTAATATGACCGTTAGTATTTCTAGTGCACATGAACGGCCTTAGCAAAAGTATTGATATTAAAATTAGGTTATTTGCGGAGGTCACAGTAACTTATAAGGAAATGGGACGTTCAGAGGATAGATTACTCCTGTCGAATGATTTAGATAAATTATAAAATTGGCAACTGAGTGGCAATTAGAGTTCAATATAGATAAATGTTCAATAATTAACATCTTCTTGAGGTAAAATAATGCCAATGATTATCCGTACAGCCTCCGAGGGAAAACGGTAGCAACAGTATAATCGGTGAAATATCTTGGAGTAAATAACAACATGGAGTATCCACTTATATATGGATGAGCGAATAAGAAACTCAGATTCGTGAAAATAATAGTCGGTAGGAGCGAAGAAAAAGTCCGTGAGGGATGTTACGTTGTGTTGGTTACGCCACACCTTGAGTATACATGCAGTGTGTGGTACCATACCGAAAAGTGTTGTTCTCTAGAATTAGAAAAAGTACAGCGAAAGGCGATACGTTTTTTAAAGAACTGTTACGAAAAGTCAATGAGTGTCACGCAAATGTTTCAGGACGCGGGATGGGAATCTATAGAAGATTTAAACACAGAATTTATTTAATAAGTTCAGAAAAAGTAAATTCTTAGAAGATGTAGATGATATTATGCTTCCTCCCTGTTACATACGTGGATGGTATATCCCTGTTGTTACGTTAAAAATCTGAGAAATAAATGCTAGAACAAATCATTTCAAAAATTTAAATTTTCCGCAAATGATATGCAAAAGTTATCAATTAGGGAAGTAGAGTCATTGTGCATGCACCCCCTTCCACACGCCCAAAGGCGGCTTGCAGGGTACATATGTAGATGTTGATGAATAAAAACAATGAGAATGAATTAAACTGCCTCCTTTAAAATTGCCGCTTGATTTCGACCATTAATTTTATGATCATAAAACTGCAGTTTACATAAAGAATCAGTCGAGATGGACCTTAACTACTTTCACAAACTAGAATCTATTAGGTTCTATCGGGCCTCGTAAACAAATATGAATTCGATAAAAACCACTGAAATATATACACAAGTTAGTAGTGAGAAGGAATGCGTATTAATCTTGTAGTATACAACTATTGTAGTATTAATCTTGTAATATTATTGTCAAAAACCATAACAGATAAATTGCAGCATTTTAACCATACATGATAATGATGAACCGTGGATTGTGGTTTGGATGACGTTATTTATAAATTGTAACATAAAAGGAAATAATTGGAACGAATATTATGTATCAGTACTCGCTAGTATATATCCGTCATTACGTCCTTGCATAGTGCTAATCACATCCTGAATAAATTATCAATAAATGCTATTTAAACCCTTCTTAGATATCGATTAGAAAGGTAGGTAAATATTCTAAATAATCATAACTTTCATTCTATATGAGGAGTGAAAAAATAAAATCAAAAAGAGAAGTAATCAGTTACAAAATAAATTCGGGGTTAAGGAAACTGTTTAAGCTAAAGAAAATCGAGTCATTACAAAGTAATTTTACTTGAAACTATTAATACGAATATATACTATATAAATACGGAAATGGCGAGAGACATGCGGAAAATCTGTAAGTCCTTTCCTATAAAGAGTCCAGAACCTGCATTCGGTGAAATGTATGGGCGAACACTCTGGTATGAACTGGTAAAATGCGAAAACTTTGACACGTTTTTCAGTTTCAAGCGACTTTCCATAATATGCGCGAAAGTGCATTTTCGAAAAATAAATTATGTATTAGTCGATATCAAAACAAAATCTAATGTTTAATGAAGAGATCAAAACACAAATTCAATACGAATTTAATTCCGAGTAGTTAAAGAACAAGAAAAGATTGGCCATGAACGTCGAAAACGAAGGGAAAAGAACTGAAGGTCGTAGAGCTGCATGATCTAACGGACTATTTACCTAACCCAGCTCGCTTTATTGATAACAACTCTAGAGAGAAAAGATCGAAAAGGGAAAGCAAAACATCTATGAGCCTTGGACAGCAACGAACACACGTAAATACGTTTCACTCTCGTTTTACACGATAAGAATGAGGCGAAAGGGAAAGTGTGTATTTATGTCCAGAAGTGATACAGCAAAACTAAGGGAGAAACGGAAAAGTGCTTAAAACTTGAATCGTGACGTCTTCTGGCTTTGTTTCTTAGATCTCAATACGAAATCTTGGCGATGAATTCTCTTATAATCATTGCCAAACATTTTTAAAGTTAATGAATCCCTATAGGGAATCAACTTGTGAATAAACCGCTTATACAAAGAAATTCTACTGTATTTAGCGTGGGAAATTCCCTTTTGAATGTGGGCAATGCCACAGCCGCAACGATTTAGTTCCGGGGTGATTTGGTCGCACGCCTATTTGGTGCTACGATGATTTAGTAACTACCCGCGATATAATGGTTGTTGAGCAAGTGTAAGATTTGTCGTAACTAACTGCTATTGTTATTGCTCTATAGAAAGCAGACATTTTGTTGGTATTTGGCCTTTTCTTAAACAAAACATAAAACTCTGCTTGAATCGGAGTTTGCATGAAAGGGAGAAAAAGAGTTGTCCGGACATAAATATGGCAAAAGTATTGTTTATGTTTAAGTTAAATCATTAGTGTTTCAGAGATAAAGATCGACGAGAAGAAATCGAAATAAATGACTAATGTGAATGGTAAATTAAGAAGACGTAGTGCAAATAAGCATAGAAATTTACATAATTTTTTATGCTAAAAGGAAAATTTGGTTATATTATTCTATATATTGAGAAGTAACAATAAAAACTGATTATGACATATTTTAGTCTTGCACAACAACCAATTTATCACGGGTAGTTAATAAGTTATCGTCGTACTAAATCGCCTCGAAACAAATAGACGTGGGGTCAAAACACCCCAGGAACAAATCACTGGGTGCTGGGGAATACTTCATCAACATAACGTAAACTCTAAAAGAACGTTAGACGGAGAGGAAGAGAGTATGTGGCCGAGTCAGTACAAATGGTTTAAACGTGTTAAGTTACGATTAATGAATAATCATGCCGTAGAGCTATTTCTCCACTCTCTACAAAACAAGATAACTAGAAAATGTATGGGCTCTGATGTTAGACGATATTAGCTATTCTATTCTTGGACTGGCTTTGAGCAACTCAATTCTGAAGGCGTCATTTGAAACCCTCTGGTTGCATCTTACTCATAGGCTAACTGCCTTCTACGGTACTCATAGGCTGTGACGTATTTCGAGTCAATGTGTTAATTAAAATATAGTAGTAAAGATATAAACGAAGTATGGAAAGATTACTTCCATCATTTTGTACGCGAGACTACGCATTTTGCACTGCGTCTCTTAATGCAACATTTAGGATATTTATGACCGATTCAATTCATAAGGGGTGGAGATGATTCAGGTAGAGCAACTTTAAATTAAGCAACCTCAACTTAAAAAGGAGTGGTTAACTGTGAGATTATATTTTCCGTTGTGTATTGATTTGAAGTTTAGTAAAATTGCCCTGGCAATAGCAAGAACTTAAGAAAGATTCCACTAACTATAATACCCACTATGTTTGGATTATCGATTCAAAAAATGGAGTGATAATTCTAACATAGTATCATGTGTACTTTCGAAAACTTATATATGTATAAATATTCGGTCTTTACATAAAAAGGAAAAAGTGAAAATAAAAAGCACCGTTAATTATTGGAGGAGAGTGATAAAAAATAATCAGAAGTTCTCAAGAATTTTCAGTTGAATGAAAAGAATGTAAAAACCTATGCGTTTTAAATTGTTTTCGTGTTTAATGAGTTTATTTCTTGAGACAGTACTTCTGGAAATACCGACTTAAGTGAGGAAAAGCCGACCGCCAACTTAAAGTGAGTGAGTGTATTCATTAGCGAAGTCATATGTCGAGGGTAATTCCAGTAATTTTTATATATAAATTTAACCCAAGATTGTGTCTACTTTATGTATTATAAATTAGAAACATTACATTAATTATAATTACCTTTTAGCTCGATAAAATACAAAAGTTGGCAATTAATCTCCAAATCTTTTTGCTCCTTATCTTATGTAACTTTTTTTAATAATGAGCAAGACATCGAAAATTATTGCAATATGTTCCCTTAATAATATCTATCTATAAGAAGCTACCGATTTTTGGGTTATATTCTTACCTATTTCTGATTGACTAATTTTCACAGTAATCGCACAAGAAAAATATAATAATATAGATAATCTAAATTCTAAAAAATCGAACTTATAATTGGATTATTGTATTATCAGCAAAGAGAAAGAGGAATCGATTAAAAATCAACTTTCACTCGAATTAAATAATCTTATTTTAAATGACGAAGTTACGTATTCTCTAAGTGATCCTTTCCTTTAATTTTCATGATTTTAAAGTTGTAGTTTAAGCCCGAGCTCTTTCCAGTAATATAAAACATTTCATCGAATACCGCAGTTACGACACATTACGGGTTCCCTGTACGATCTACCATGTCATCGGAACTATTGAAAGCGATTTAAACCAACTCTTATTCCATTTCACAATCCAAATGTTGTCAGTTTCTTCAAAATAATATTTATCAAGGATACACGGCGACTAAATTTGAATATGAACTCTCCATACCTATCCTCCGATCGGCGATCGTCCTCTTCCGTTCCTCTCAACGTCCTTTCACTTTTCCAACAGCAGTGACTCATACCCCAAAGAAGTAACTTCACGGAAGGCAAAAACTCACTACCACAAAATCTGAAAAGTAGAGATAATTATAAATAAAATGTCAAGTAATTTCAAACGGACTGCAGCTGTATTGCAACCAAGGGGATCCATTCAAGAATCAACACCATCATTTCGAAACGAGGATTTACATTACTTTAGAACCAGCAATCCCTCTACCTCTAAAAATAGGATATTTAGTTATAGCCAAAGAAGAGAATAATTTAAAATTTCTGACATTCGCTAACAACCAAGAATAACGAACAAAATCGAGCAAATGTTTCGTAAGAACCGAAAAATATCGAGTACAAAAATATTCACAAAATAGGAAAAGGCTGAATGTAATTTGAAAATGTGATGGAGAGATATCGGAATGCTTATGATTAAAAAATTAACGGTATTTCATAACCTTCACATCGGGACGCGATCGTCAGGCACTAACATTACGCAAAGATGACGGTTAGAATAACGTAATTATTTGAGCGCAAAAGCTATTATTCATAATTAAGAATGTTATTCCGAGGCCTAGGTAACTGAAAAGAACTACGAGTAAATTTCAAATCAGGATTTTCGTCGTGATCAATCCCGTTACGTGTCTACCTATGGCCACGCGAAATACTATTACGTAATTTGCTAACGGTCTCTCAGTCTGGCCATTCAAATTATATCAAATATAATCATAAAATTAACAACCTCTGAGAGCTTCATTCACGAAACGATAGAATTAGTCGTTGCGAGCATCCAGAAATATTCCGCGAAAATTTAAATTACAGTTACGACAACGGCAAAACGTGCGATAAAAGGCACAAGAAATGCTAACAACAAAATGATTTCGGGAGATACATTTCCGCCACGAAACTAAACCACGATAAACGCCTTTTGTAATCTTTCTATAATACCCCAATTACAATATCAAATACTAACGGAAAGAGATTTATCGAAGATGAAGGGAAATATATCTGATTCTGTTCGTGGAATAATGGGAGGCTTATGTTAACGCGAATTAAGAAAATGTAATGAATTACGGTACACACCTGAGTGATAACGAAACATAAGAATTCACTAATTAAAGAATTGCATGCAACTTACCATGGACGAAATCCTGGCTGGCGACTGCGGAAATCTCGACGCCTTAAAACTTCTTCCGTTCCCTTATTTTAACTAACCGTTAATTGATAAATAATAATCGTTACAGAAAGAGATCGTAGATCTGTAAAACTTCGCCTTAGTTTCCTAGGTTGAATCTCAAACGCATGTGGAAAATTCAAAATCCTAACGGTTTCTTCAACTGCAAGTGATATCACGACCTCTCCGGAAGAAATTCTGTCAGGAAATGAGAAATTTTCCATTTCGATAATATTTCAACATGCTTCCGATCATCTGATTGGTCGATTTGAATATTTCGTCTGTCGCCCACCACTCGTATTAATAATTTTATAAAAAAAGTAATATTGTTAAATTAGCTGTCTATAAATTAAGGAATGTTTTTTTTTTCAAATTTTAAAATATATTTCGTTTATTAATTTTTCCAAATTTATTTTCAAACTTTGCGTAAATTTGGCGATGACCCGGAAGTGAAATTTTCACTGTAGTTATCGTTGCAGATTGAAAAACATAAGAATGGGAATAGCGCATCGTCTTAAGTAACTGATATACTTGGTTACTGAAAATAAGAACTTATCAGAAAAAAGTTCGTGCCATAACACGAAAATCCCTTAAAAACTGCTTTATTTTAATAGGCAATTTTACCCGGAAAGAGATACCAATAAATATTATCCGGTCTTCCTTTTTTCTCGTGAAATCTCCTCGATGTCTGGCTCCAAAATATTGAGTTTGAGACTACTATTTTTGGCACAATCGGTTCTCTTTGTCAAACATTTATCTCTCCTACTTACTCATGCTTTGTTGAATGATTACCAGAAATAAATGAAGGTTCTCTTATATACAAGTACTGTTGAAGTTGATTAAATAGATTCGTTATTTAAGTTGAACCAAATTTCATACAAATGTATCATTATAGTGAAATTATGAGGAAAAAATATATTTCTTATCCGTGTATATATCGAATGTTTTTAACTTGTATGAATGACCTAATTCTAAATTATCGCGTATTACTTTTTTAATTGAACCATAGAGAATTTGTGGTAATACTTATAGTTATCTGATTCTGAGAGAATGACTAGGATTTCGTTTTCCTCTCTTCGTGTGAGAGTCATTCTCTGTAATGCTTCTGGTAGGAAATAGTTAATAGAGCGGTCATGCTAATAAACAAGTTATCTTCGAGTTGATAACTTTACTGACAAACCTCTATAGCAAATATAGATTCAGAGTTGTGATTGTGATTCTTAACTTAAACTAGAATGCTCGAAAGTTAGAGACTGTGTTTTGAATAATGAGGAATCGCGAGGATAATTCTGTTAACATACCGTTCTCAATGCAATATAATGGGAAGAAACATCATAGTAATAACCTACTTAAATATTTCCTTGTCGATCAATTAGGTAAACTAAAATATTTTACATTCATATATACATGCATACATTTCTCACATCAATTGTACTTACGTACAAATCTTTGGAGCAAAAACACCATTTCATACACCAGTAAGAATTTCATTCGTTCACCATGATTCTTCGTTCCCTCGGCGATTCTTTTATCACAGTATTAAAATTACACACTTTTTCACCCTTGGGTAAGGAAATCGGTGAATGTAGAGCTGTGTTTCTACTGTAGACAGGCTTTTTCTATTTGTCTATTCCACTAGTGGACTCTCTTGCGTGGCATATTCACACCGGAGAAGATATACAGAAAGAAACACGATCTTGATCATTTCAACGAATTCACTGCACATCGACTGCAAATTATTACCGTTTGAAATGCACGTAACTTTAGATCGCCATTTCACTACATCCCCAGCGTGAACACGAGACGATAACGAGGCCTTTTGCCGCGCTTTCGGAGTAATACGATCGTCACGGAAAGTCTGAACAACGTAAATGGTATTTTAGGTGCATAGAGTAATGAGAAATGTTGGGTTTCTGAGAGTTCTTGTTCCGATTCTCATAAGAACCTCTCATACCATTTACGTATTTCAGGTTTTTCAAGAAGAACGTAATATTCCGAAGACGCGGGAAAATGCCACGCAATGACCTCGTGCTTGCATCGAAGACGTTCTAATGGCTATCTAAAGTGATGTGAGTTTCAAAAGCTGTCAATTTGAGTTGGTGTGCAGTGATTTTGTTAAAAATGATCAACAAGGTGTTACCTTCTAGACATCTTGTGAATGTGGTGCGTAAGAATTACAGTTATTTCCTTAGTTAAGAGTGATGGTGTAAAATTCATGTGTTTGATAGAAGAATCGTCGAGGAAACGAAGCATCAAGACGAATGCATTTCACACTGCTGCTCTGGGAAAAAGGAATTCCTCGCTTCCATTACCATCAGTGATGCAAGATGTGAATGTAAGTACGATACATGTGGTAGAAATGTAATTGCATGTGTCATTCCCAAATTTACTTCATAAGTTAACAGTGCGACACTCACTAAGGTTGTCACGAAGGTTGATATATTTCCCCTTACTCGGCAATTGTGCTGATATTCCAGAATGTTTAAGAACGTTTGTTTAGTATGTTCATGAATGTTCATCCGTCTCGATTAACTGTATTATTCGAACGACAGTTTCCAAATATACGTAAGGTTACCTAATTAAAGTAAAATCTAACAGCATTTTAAGCTAACTACTAACTCCTTAACCTACCAAATTCGTAATTTACTGGTTCGTTCTTCCTTGTTTAATTTTGAAACTACCTTGTTTGATGGGCAAATATATAAAGACCTTTAATAAAGTCATCAACTCGAATATTAAGCTTGCAAGACAAAGAGGAAACGAGATCCTTTTTCTTCTTGCTGATTCCGTTTACTATCTGATCAAGCTTACCTACTATTAAGTTTTCGGATACCTTTTCTTCACTAATATATAAAATTAGGAATACAAAAGGGTAGCTAATTAGGGACTCCGTGATCTGACATCCTCTTCATTAACGAATTCAGCATTCTTATAATCATCATTTTAACAAAAATATATTTTTTATTAAATGCAAATATAATGTTCTCTCATATACTTAAAGCCTCCTGTTGGACAAAAAATATGTGCAATCATTTTATTGCAATGATTAGACATAAACGATTCATGAACATCAATCATAATTTAAACAACTTCATGTGATTTTTCAAAGCAAATATAACGAAATATTTTGAGGATATTGACGATTGATTTTTCTAAGCAAAGAAACCGTATTAGAAGCAATTCTTAAGGAGGAAGATAATACTTTTTCTTCGGAATAGTGTAGATCTTGTAGGAAACTTTTGTATTTTCATTTTAAAGGAAGTTTCTATTTTCAGTAACCAAGTAATCGTTTATTTAAGGCGATGCGCTATTCCCACTCTTTTGTTTACGGGAGACGAGGAGTTATTTAATAAATCGAGGATATTTAATACATCGCAAATAATTATCGGCAATGATTGTACGCATCCTTAAAAACTATTTAGTATTTTTTCAAAGAAAAGAAAATATATATCCATATCTTCAAGCTGTGCAAATATTGTTTTATACAGTAGAGTTAGATTTTCACCTTGCTGCAGGCCAGTAACATAGCGGTAGAGTTTGTATTAGCATCTTACCTAGCTCCCAAATTGAAAATGTTATCCCAACTGGTTACCTTTTTCTCACCAATGACTTACCTATTATATCATTTTACTGTCTTTGCTATTTTACAGAATAAAGAACTAAGTTAACTAACTGCATTCTCAGTTCTTAGCTTTAATAAATTGTCACTGGCTAACTGCAAAATGTCTCCCTTGTTACAATAACTGTTCATTAATAACAATATATTTTTCTTACCCCCATACAGATATCGCAGAACATTCTGATAGCTACAAGAAAGGACATCAAAGGAAAGCCTCTACAAATGGTAAGTTAAACAATTAGTAAAGATTGACTTTATACGATACTCTAAGGTTTATTCTGTTAAATTTTCATAATTCCTCAAATCCTTCCTCTAAAATACTGATTAAATAGTTTCACATGAAGTGCATAAGGTTGTAACAAAAAATATAATAGACTCAATGCTAAATCATATGCTCAATATCTGTTCTTCCTGTAAGTGATAGACATTATACTGCATGTGGTAGGGAATGCTTCATTTGTATTTAAAAATCTTGCTCACACTGATGAATTTAGAATCCTAAAAACCTCACATCATGATACCAATGGTCTATAACCAATCCGGGTGATTTTTCCACCTTAATTAAAATGCTAGTAAAATTTTTACATCCCCTGCCACATACAGCATAGTTATTTTTTAAAAGATTCAACATCAGCATGAAAGTCTCAGTTTCAGATTGTTATCATATGCCCAATTATTGTTCTTCCTGTAAGTGATAGACATTATACTGCATATGGTAGGAGCAATCCCTTTTGGAATGCTTTCATCTTTATTTTATTATCTGTTAGAAATGTAACTATCTCAAATAAGCATACCAAGTTTCCCTAAGATATTGTTTGCAAGAGATCGTTGTTAAGATCTAGGGTTTATCAAACTTTAAAGAATAGAAGTAATGATATTTTTTGAGAATTAATTTGCACGAAGCTCCCCTTAAATTAGGACATGCTTCAGGTATGGGATCACAAGTTATTCATATGCCTTTCTCATTGTCATGCTGCAGTCTGTGGGAGAAATCCTGTAATGAGAGTGTAAAAGAACCTTCAATGATGGCTTTCTAAATCTCATTTTGCCAGTAACATAAGCTAAAAGTTAGAAGAATATTCATATTCTTATTCATAAATCTTGGTTTGATTTAATATTAGTTCAGTTAGTTTATTAAGTGAGATATTATCACTTCTCATTCATAATTGCTTACTAATTTGCTTCTTTGCAAAACCCCTAATGACAAGTTGTTAAGATTTTGAATGTGTGAGGGATCTATGTTCACTTATTGGTAGAAAAACACTTTTCATTATTAAGAGAGTAAGTGCCCCATTACCATACTACTTTTTAACAGTTATTGTTTCTGCAACTATTGACAACTCATCTTTTGCATACGCATTATCTTGATTGACCAATCAGACTTAGATGACAGATAGTAATCTAGAGAAGTGTTAAGTGTGATACTCAGACTCATCTACTTGGCCCTAAGGCAAAATACAGTTCTTGATACATAGCTATAAATGAGTACTGCTTATGGAACTAGAAATCTTCTCTGATACCCTCAATAGAAATTTCAACGATGAAAAGAATAAGAAACACTTTTATACGTTACCACAGGATAAATTTAATGAAACGACCTAGGTTTCGACGCGTCGCGTCATCGTCAGGTACAAGAAACAGAAANTTCTTGTACCTGACGATGACGCGACGCGTCGAAACCTAGGTCGTTTCATTAAATTTATCCTGTGGTAACGTATAAAAGTGTTTCTTATTCTTTTCATCGTTGAAATTTCTATTGAGGGTATCAGAGAAGATTTCTAGTTCCATAAGCAGTACTCATTTATAGCTATGTATCAAGAACTGTATTTTGCCTTAGGGCCAAGTAGATGAGTCTGAGTATCACACTTAACACTTCTCTAGATTACTATCTGTCATCTAAGTCTGATTGGTCAATCAAGATAATGCGTATGCAAAAGATGAGTTGTCAATAGTTGCAGAAACAATAACTGTTAAAAAGTAGTATGGTAATGGGGCACTTACTCTCTTAATAATGAAAAGTGTTTTTCTACCAATAAGTGAACATAGATCCCTCACACATTCAAAATCTTAACAACTTGTCATTAGGGGTTTTGCAAAGAAGCAAATTAGTAAGCAATTATGAATGAGAAGTGATAATATCTCACTTAATAAACTAACTGAACTAATATTAAATCAAACCAAGATTTATGAATAAGAATATGAATATTCTTCTAACTTTTAGCTTATGTTACTGGCAAAATGAGATTTAGAAAGCCATCATTGAAGGTTCTTTTACACTCTCATTACAGGATTTCTCCCACAGACTGCAGCATGACAATGAGAAAGGCATATGAATAACTTGTGATCCCATACCTGAAGCATGTCCTAATTTAAGGGGAGCTTCGTGCAAATTAATTCTCAAAAAATATCATTACTTCTATTCTTTAAAGTTTGATAAACCCTAGATCTTAACAACGATCTCTTGCAAACAATATCTTAGGGAAACTTGGTATGCTTATTTGAGATAGTTACATTTCTAACAGATAATAAAATAAAGATGAAAGCATTCCAAAAGGGATTGCTCCTACCATATGCAGTATAATGTCTATCACTTACAGGAAGAACAATAATTGGGCATATGATAACAATCTGAAACTGAGACTTTCATGCTGATGTTGAATCTTTTAAAAAATAACTATGCTGTATGTGGCAGGGGATGTAAAAATTTTACTAGCATTTTAATTAAGGTGGAAAAATCACCCGGATTGGTTATAGACCATTGGTATCATGATGTGAGGTTTTTAGGATTCTAAATTCATCAGTGTGAGCAAGATTTTTAAATACAAATGAAGCATTCCCTACCACATGCAGTATAATGTCTATCACTTACAGGAAGAACAGATATTGAGCATATGATTTAGCATTGAGTCTATTATATTTTTTGTTACAACCTTATGCACTTCATGTGAAACTATTTAATCAGTATTTTAGAGGAAGGATTTGAGGAATTATGAAAATTTAACAGAATAAACCTTAGAGTATCGTATAAAGTCAATCTTTACTAATTGTTTAACTTACCATTTGTAGAGGCTTTCCTTTGATGTCCTTTCTTGTAGCTATCAGAATGTTCTGCGATATCTGTATGGGGGTAAGAAAAATATATTGTTATTAATGAACAGTTATTGTAACAAGGGAGACATTTTGCAGTTAGCCAGTGACAATTTATTAAAGCTAAGAACTGAGAATGCAGTTAGTTAACTTAGTTCTTTATTCTGTAAAATAGCAAAGACAGTAAAATGATATAATAGGTAAGTCATTGGTGAGAAAAAGGTAACCAGTTGGGATAACATTTTCAATTTGGGAGCTAGGTAAGATGCTAATACAAACTCTACCGCTATGTTACTGGCCTGCAGCAAGGTGAAAATCTAACTCTACTGTATAAAACAATATTTGCACAGCTTGAAGATATGGATATATATTTTCTTTTCTTTGAAAAAATACTAAATAGTTTTTAAGGATGCGTACAATCATTGCCGATAATTATTTGCGATGTATTAAATATCCTCGATTTATTAAATAACTCCTCGTCTCCCGTAAACAAAAGAGTGGGAATAGCGCATCGCCTTAAATAAACGATTACTTGGTTACTGAAAATAGAAACTTCCTTTAAAATGAAAATACAAAAGTTTCCTACAAGATCTACACTATTCCGAAGAAAAAGTATTATCTTCCTCCTTAAGAATTGCTTCTAATACGGTTTCTTTGCTTAGAAAAATCAATCGTCAATATCCTCAAAATATTTCGTTATATTTGCTTTGAAAAATCACATGAAGTTGTTTAAATTATGATTGATGTTCATGAATCGTTTATGTCTAATCATTGCAATAAAATGATTGCACATATTTTTTGTCCAACAGGAGGCTTTAAGTATATGAGAGAACATTATATTTGCATTTAATAAAAAATATATTTTTGTTAAAATGATGATTATAAGAATGCTGAATTCGTTAATGAAGAGGATGTCAGATCACGGAGTCCCTAATTAGCTACCCTTTTGTATTCCTAATTTTATATATTAGTGAAGAAAAGGTATCCGAAAACTTAATAGTAGGTAAGCTTGATCAGATAGTAAACGGAATCAGCAAGAAGAAAAAGGATCTCGTTTCCTCTTTGTCTTGCAAGCTTAATATTCGAGTTGATGACTTTATTAAAGGTCTTTATATATTTGCCCATCAAACAAGGTAGTTTCAAAATTAAACAAGGAAGAACGAACCAGTAAATTACGAATTTGGTAGGTTAAGGAGTTAGTAGTTAGCTTAAAATGCTGTTAGATTTTACTTTAATTAGGTAACCTTACGTATATTTGGAAACTGTCGTTCGAATAATACAGTTAATCGAGACGGATGAACATTCATGAACATACTAAACAAACGTTCTTAAACATTCTGGAATATCAGCACAATTGCCGAGTAAGGGGAAATATATCAACCTTCGTGACAACCTTAGTGAGTGTCGCACTGTTAACTTATGAAGTAAATTTGGGAATGACACATGCAATTACATTTCTACCACATGTATCGTACTTACATTCACATCTTGCATCACTGATGGTAATGGAAGCGAGGAATTCCTTTTTCCCAGAGCAGCAGTGTGAAATGCATTCGTCTTGATGCTTCGTTTCCTCGACGATTCTTCTATCAAACACATGAATTTTACACCATCACTCTTAACTAAGGAAATAACTGTAATTCTTACGCACCACATTCACAAGATGTCTAGAAGGTAACACCTTGTTGATCATTTTTAACAAAATCACTGCACACCAACTCAAATTGACAGCTTTTGAAACTCACATCACTTTAGATAGCCATTAGAACGTCTTCGATGCAAGCACGAGGTCATTGCGTGGCATTTTCCCGCGTCTTCGGAATATTACGTTCTTCTTGAAAAACCTGAAATACGTAAATGGTATGAGAGGTTCTTATGAGAATCGGAACAAGAACTCTCAGAAACCCAACATTTCTCATTACTCTATGCACCTAAAATACCATTTACGTTGTTCAGACTTTCCGTGACGATCGTATTACTCCGAAAGCGCGGCAAAAGGCCTCGTTATCGTCTCGTGTTCACGCTGGGGATGTAGTGAAATGGCGATCTAAAGTTACGTGCATTTCAAACGGTAATAATTTGCAGTCGATGTGCAGTGAATTCGTTGAAATGATCAAGATCGTGTTTCTTTCTGTATATCTTCTCCGGTGTGAATATGCCACGCAAGAGAGTCCACTAGTGGAATAGACAAATAGAAAAAGCCTGTCTACAGTAGAAACACAGCTCTACATTCACCGATTTCCTTACCCAAGGGTGAAAAAGTGTGTAATTTTAATACTGTGATAAAAGAATCGCCGAGGGAACGAAGAATCATGGTGAACGAATGAAATTCTTACTGGTGTATGAAATGGTGTTTTTGCTCCAAAGATTTGTACGTAAGTACAATTGATGTGAGAAATGTATGCATGTATATATGAATGTAAAATATTTTAGTTTACCTAATTGATCGACAAGGAAATATTTAAGTAGGTTATTACTATGATGTTTCTTCCCATTATATTGCATTGAGAACGGTATGTTAACAGAATTATCCTCGCGATTCCTCATTATTCAAAACACAGTCTCTAACTTTCGAGCATTCTAGTTTAAGTTAAGAATCACAATCACAACTCTGAATCTATATTTGCTATAGAGGTTTGTCAGTAAAGTTATCAACTCGAAGATAACTTGTTTATTAGCATGACCGCTCTATTAACTATTTCCTACCAGAAGCATTACAGAGAATGACTCTCACACGAAGAGAGGAAAACGAAATCCTAGTCATTCTCTCAGAATCAGATAACTATAAGTATTACCACAAATTCTCTATGGTTCAATTAAAAAAGTAATACGCGATAATTTAGAATTAGGTCATTCATACAAGTTAAAAACATTCGATATATACACGGATAAGAAATATATTTTTTCCTCATAATTTCACTATAATGATACATTTGTATGAAATTTGGTTCAACTTAAATAACGAATCTATTTAATCAACTTCAACAGTACTTGTATATAAGAGAACCTTCATTTATTTCTGGTAATCATTCAACAAAGCATGAGTAAGTAGGAGAGATAAATGTTTGACAAAGAGAACCGATTGTGCCAAAAATAGTAGTCTCAAACTCAATATTTTGGAGCCAGACATCGAGGAGATTTCACGAGAAAAAAGGAAGACCGGATAATATTTATTGGTATCTCTTTCCGGGTAAAATTGCCTATTAAAATAAAGCAGTTTTTAAGGGATTTTCGTGTTATGGCACGAACTTTTTTCTGATAAGTTCTTATTTTCAGTAACCAAGTATATCAGTTACTTAAGACGATGCGCTATTCCCATTCTTATGTTTTTCAATCTGCAACGATAACTACAGTGAAAATTTCACTTCCGGGTCATCGCCAAATTTACGCAAAGTTTGAAAATAAATTTGGAAAAATTAATAAACGAAATATATTTTAAAATTTGAAAAAAAAAACATTCCTTAATTTATAGACAGCTAATTTAACAATATTACTTTTTTTATAAAATTATTAATACGAGTGGTGGGCGACAGACGAAATATTCAAATCGACCAATCAGATGATCGGAAGCATGTTGAAATATTATCGAAATGGAAAATTTCTCATTTCGTGACAGAATTTCTTCCGGAGAGGTCGTGATATCACTTGCAGTTGAAAAAACCGTTAGGATTTTGAATTTTCCACATGCGTTTGAGATTCAACCTAGGAAACTAAGGCGAAGTTTTACAGATCTACGATCTCTTTCTGTAACGATTATTATTTATCAATTAACGGTTAGTTAAAATAAGGGAACGGAAGAAGTTTTAAGGCGTCGAGATTTCCGCAGTCGCCAGCCAGGATTTCGTCCATGGTAAGTTGCATGCAATTCTTTAATTAGTGAATTCTTATGTTTCGTTATCACTCAGGTGTGTACAGTAATTCATTACATTTTCTTAATTCGCGTTAAAATAAGCCTCCCATTATTCCATGAACAGAATTAGATGGATTTCACTTCATCTTCGATAAGTCTCTTTCCGTTAGTATTTGATATTGTAATTGGGGTATTATAGAAAGATTACAAAAGGCGTTTATCGTGGTTTAGTTTCGTTGCGGAAATGTATCTTCCGTAATCATTCTTTTGTTAGTATTCCTTATGTTTTACATCCAATAGTTTTTGCCGTGAAATTCTTTTAAGAGTGAAGTTTTATTCCTACGTATGACTCAAATGAGTACCGTCATTCATTATCTTTTCTTTTTTAATTTAAATCAAGCCTACAATTGTTCCTCAAAAGAATAAGATATATTCCTTGTCATCTTGGATACGTTTTTTTTCTATTCTTATTTGGTAAACTTTAGTGAGTGAAACAAGATAATCAAGACGATCGAGGTTTAGTTTCGTCGCGGAAATTTATCTCCCGAAATCATTTTGTTGTTAGCATTTCTAGTGCCTTTTATCGCATATGTTTTGCAGTAGTCGTAACGGTTATTTGAAATTGAATTTACGGATTATTTCTGAATGCTCGTGACGACTTATACTATCGTTCCGTGATTGAAGTTCTCAGAGGTTGTTAATTTTTTGATTATATATTGATATAGTTTGAATGGCCAGATTGAGAGACCGTTAGAAAATTACGTAATAATATTTCGCTTGGCCATAGGTAGGCAGGTAACGGAATTGGTCATAACGGAAATCCTGATTTGAAAATTACTCGTAGTTCTTTTCAGTTACCTAGGCCTCGTAATAACATTCTTAATTATGAATAATAGCTTTTGCTCTAAAATAATTACGATATTCTAACCGTCATCTTTGCGTAATGTTAGTGCCTGACGATCGCGTCCCGATGGGAAGGTTATGAAGTTCAGTTAATTATTGAATCATAAGCATTCCGATTTCTCTCCATTACATTTTCAAATTACATTCAGCCTTTTCCTATTTTGTGAATATTTTTGTACTCGATATTGTTCGGTTCTTACGAAACATTTGCTCGATTTTGTTCGTTATTCTTGGTTGTTAACGAATGTCAGAATTTTAAAATTATTCTCTTCTTTTGCTCTAACTAAATATCCTTATACATAAAAAGAGAGAGAATACTAGTTCGAAAGTATTTTAAAGCATCGTTTCGAAATTAAGGTGTTAATTCTTACATGGCTCCCCATGGTTTTAGACATTTTATTTTTTATCTTGGATAAACTTTAGTAATTACAGAATTTATGGTTAAATATGTCAACTAGGATTAATCCAAGAGGTATTTTAGACGATATTTTCGGTGGCGGCGGAAGATAGGTACTGTCAGTAAGAGTGCGATATTCCAAATAAGTTTCGTGTCAGTTAACCTTGTTGTCATATCGTTCTTTCTTCATTAAATATTTAACTTCACCTCAGTGAAGATCGATTTTGTTAATATGATTTACAGTGGAAACCGAGGCATTAATGGTTAACCGAAAAAACCGTTATTCTTGCCTGAGAAACGATTTCGAACCGAAATTTAGAAATTGTCTGAACCTATCTCGAAAACAGTTTTCTACTCCGTTCTGTTCTTACCTTTTTCTTCGATTTATGGTTGGTTTCAGTAATCGTATGCAACTACAACTCGTTACTAACTGATAGTAAGTTTCATTAGAAGGTTAGACTTAATTAGAAATAATCTTGAATTTTGTTCGTAACAAACATACTTTCCGAAGGTTATCGTTCGAAATACTCGACGCTAATATTAAAAAAGATTCAGAGTAGTTTAATTGATCTAAAAAATTGTCAGTTCTGAAATTCTTAATGGATAATGTAAACGGTACAGATAACGGAACTGCCTGTTTGAATTTCTCGCAATTGCTCGCTCTCATGAGTGACCGATGTGTATTATATTACTGATAAAACTATTATATCTTGTTTTCCAGGCTCTCGAGAGTGAATTCACTCCATTTTCGGTTGTTTAGGAACCTGTGGGTTTCTCGCTTGTGATAGTGAAAGTGCTGGACATCACAGAGGGACATCGCAGATGAGGACTTTCCGGAGACCTATCCTAGGTTAGTTGAATGATCATTATTACAATCCATGCTCTCCTTCTGAAGGAATATTAGGTTATGCATTAATGTCTGCGATCTTACTTGATTCAAGGTCCAATTATTTCTCTAGAATGTTAAAACCCGTGATCGCAAACCAAAACGTATTTTATCCACAATCGAAGTGTATGGACGCTGAATCGAAGTTTAACTAGGGAATATTCCCCGTAGTTTCGTTTATATCCGTTGGCATTTTGTTTTATAATTAGAATTCCATTAATTCCTCGGGAACCCACATATCTATTATGACAGGGGGGCGTGAAACACTCAATCCCCTGGTTCGGTTTAACAGCTAGGTTTGAAACGCCACAACACTTTCACTGGTGTGACAGCTGGCAACTTCGGGACGATGCGTTTTCCCTTTACGTAATTACTCTGGTACCTTCTTCAAAATACTCTCCCTTATTTTTCGAAAATGAACTCTCTGTTTAGTTTCAAGTCAACGTTTTCTTTAACAGATATCGATAGTCTTCATGGGTAGTTAGGAAATTTCTCAAGGTCAATCGATATTCTATTTAGGCGTTAGTCAACATTTCCGTAAGCATGGGGTAAATTGGTTGCAGATACTGTAAAGCTCTTTCATAGTAGTCATCTATTTAACGAAATCCCGCAAAAGCGAGGTTATTTCCCTTGGTGTTGCTCATGGCCACAGTTGTTAATTATCCACCATTTAACGACTACGAATGATATGGTTTCCCCGCTGCACCTAGCCAAGTATTCTTTGGTATTTCGGACAATTATTACCTCTTCCATAATTAGAAGTAGACGGACCACTGATGGTAAAGTTAACGTTCAATAAAAGGACTACTCCAGTACCATCAGGAAAAAACAAACAGTACATTTTTTGATGGTACTGAAGTACTTCTTTTATTGAACTTTTAATAATTAATTACTCGCCATATCCGTCACTTATCCGCCCCTTCTAGCATCGCAAGTTGTTCTCGTACATGGTGCAGTACTCTGTCTACGTCTTCTTTTTATTAATTGTCATGATTATCATGTTCGGAGAAAGAAATACTAATGTATTTTTATTATATTATTTTTAAAGATATTTTCATTAATTGTAGTCGTAGAGAGAGCCCCCTTCCACCAATTTATATTTCACGACATTAAAAACCACTAATTCTATCGCGATGTATCATGACTAAGATGAAGATTAAGAAAATTTTTTGGAGACGAACTAAATCTCAACGTGATCAAGTGAAATTTGTGTATTTAAATGATTTTCACAAACTGCGTAATTTTCAACGAAATCTCGCTAGTAAATTCCTTTCCTTTAAATTCTATCCTGATTAGTATTTATAAAAAATAGGGCATAAGTGAGTCACATGTTCAGTCATAATAATCTAAGTTTTTGTTATACATTGAGTTTCATCATCCTTGACCAATGTGTTTTTCAATTCCGATCATTCATCCATTATTATCATTATTGTTATCTTAAAAGAATACGCTTGGAATTTAATCGGAGAATCAATGGTTAGAAGACGAAAGCATATTAAGAACTAATTTTATGGCTGAAATATAAAAACATACATACATAAGTGTTCTACCTTTCGGTAGGTCCATGTGCCCTAATTTTCCCTATTCATAGCCCTTTCCTTTGCTACCTGGTAACTTACCCCACCGTTTATGTTATCTAACATTTTTTGCCTTTGCCTTCCCCTCTGTCTTTTCCCTTGCATTCTACTCTCTATTACATTCTTCAGCAATCCCTCTTCTCTCAATATATGCCCCACCCATTTCTTTTGTCAGCGCTTAATTACTTCAATTAAATCCCTTTCCTCCCCAACCATTTCTAGCACCTCTATGTTTGTTTTTCTATCCACCCAGCTCACCTTCTCCATTCTAC
>KZ308586.1:769639-786399 GCA_000376725.2 Ladona fulva
ACAAGGTCGGACACCTTGGTAAATACATTTACCTCATTTTTTAGAATATTGACGCATTTCCCCCTAAAAGTAATTTCATTATAAGTTCTGTGGACCCATTAACACTAGAATGAAGGGAAGGGGTCATTTGACCCCTAGAATTTTTAATTCCCATTTGACTACTTATTTGCCTCTCATAAGTCAGATTTTTAGCTATTGTTCAAAAATGGGCCTTTAGCTAAACAGTTATAAGATTTTTTACCTTGTCATTTGTATAAATTTTCATTTATTAAACAAAACGCGGACTGATGCCCTAAATTTACAGTCTATCATATTGTAGAAAACATTTCTAGACTAGAAATTTCTACTAAACTAGACCGATATTTTAGAAATACGTAGAAGTAGGTTCGATGTATTGATAAAACTCGGTTATGTTTTAATAAAAAATGCTATTGCATCTGAGGACAAGCATAGAAAAGCACTCGTTCAATCTCAGGAACAAATCTCATACAGAAACGAGGGCGGAAAAACTTAGAATTTTGTAATGAAAATTTCTAATGTGTAGCTTTTGGCAACGCCAAATCGGTATATGGCATTTATTAATTTATAAAATCCACTTCTTAGCAGGGTTACCAACTTATTAATGTTGATAATTTTAAAATTTCCTACAATTATTTTCTCAGATAAATCTCGAGCTGATATCTCGAACTTAGTTGCAATTATCTTATTTGTGCAATTATGAATTCATTTCGAAAGTTACCAACTTCAACAGGCATGGATGACAATCTGCAGAAGTGATCTTCATATAGGGTGTCATGTCCTTGCTGTATTTATGAATAAAGAGATTTCCTGAGCACAGATTTTCTTTGGATGAATTGTCGAAACTCTTTGGGATCCAATAAAAGTTTATAAACTATTAGGAAGCAGGGTGGCCAACTTCTCGGACTGTTAACTGAAGGAAAATATTAGATTTTCATGTCCAACTAAGTAATTTATCATGGAATTATTGAGAATGGAATTTTATTTGTTTTTCTACACGACAACGCAGGGCTATCAATTCAAAGATTTATACTATCAACTTTTATCATTTTCTTTACTATTTTCATCCTTTTTTTGAGTATTACATAAAAATATTTAGCTTGGAGTTTTTATACATTTTGACTTTGTTTATTAATATCCAAAATTTCAAAGGAAATAATTGAAAATGCTGTCGTATAAGAAATATTGAAGGAAGCATCCAGAAAATAAAAAGTTTTTGGGATATTACATGGGCCTCTAAAATTTCTCCAGCACTATGTACAGTGATCGATTCTTGAACATTGTGAAACGTTTACGATTTGATACTAGAGTAACTCGGAGTCAAGTTTTAAAAGAAGATACATTTGCTTTGTCTTCTGAACCTTGGAATAAATTTATTACAAATTCTCGAGCCTGCTAAATTCCAGGCGAAAGTGTAACGGCTTATGAACAACTATATCCAATAAACTCAAGGTGTTCAGGCCGAACATTGTGGAACGCCATCTAAATAAATTAATAAGTTCTTCGTATTTTCCACAGTTTGGAAAATACGAAGAACTTATTAACTTAACTATATCCAATGAAATGCAGATGCTCTTTCATTTAGTCTATGCAAAATAAGCCAGTCAAATTCGGGATAAAGTATTGGGTTCTAACGGATGTGAAATCTAAATATAGCCTTAATGCATTCCCGTATTGCACCAAAGATAATGTGAGGAAATCTTATCAGTCTGTAGAGGAATTCATTGTTCTTCGATTGGTAGAGCCGTACAAGAATTCCTGTATTAATATAGTATGTAATAACTACTTTTCCTCCATTAGTCTGGCAGAGAAATTGAAAAAGAACCACATACCTTTCGTTGGAACAATAAGGTACAACAGACGAGAATCACCTCCTAAAGTTCATCGAAGTAATGGAATTCACCCAACTAGAGTATATAAAAATACTCTAAGCCATATTTTAACGGATTATCAAGCAAAAAGGGAATAAAAATGTGCTGTTACTTAGTACAATGCACCAAAATGTAATAATATCCGGTACCCAAAAGAGGAAACCAGGACACAATATTATTCTACAACGCAAATGGAGTTGGAGTACGAAGATATTATGGACAGTATGTGCCGGAAATATTCCACTCGTTCGGCTACAAGGAAATGGCCTGTACATTTACTATATTTTTTAATGTATTGCTTCAATAAATAGTTGGGTGCTATTCAAAGAAGCTACAGGATGCAAACTTAGTCGTAAGACATACATACAAAGATTAAGTGACAGAAATGATACGAAACTCATTTGCAATAGAGCCGTCGCCGTCATGCTCATTTGATAATCGGGAAGCTTCATCAGGGGAAGCAATTACGCCTACAAGAGCGCAAAAGAGAAGAAGGTGCCAAAAATATTCCATATTGTGAAAATAAATCTTGTAATTTGTGTTTAGGGTGTGGAAAAATAGATTGTGGAAAATGTGTAGAGAAAGTAATGCTTTGCCGAATGTGTGCTAAGAAATGATTTATATTTTCCGAGCATAGAAATTTCAGTAATGACTTCTTCAGAAAATAGCAGATCATTGTTTTATAAATCGGAAATAAATTATATTTTATAAGAAAATAAGTATAAAGTGATAATCATTTCAAAGCTTTTCACGTGAAGNTAATTCAAAGTTTTATTTTCCAGCTTCAATAGATGTGATTTTTTATTATCAATTTTGTCAACTTCCTCATGTTTGATTGATGAAGTGCATGAACCTGTTAATCTCTTCTGGAAAATGATTGATCAAATGTAAGTTTTGTGTAATAAAATCTTTTAGCCACTTTTAGAATCCAAAGAAACATCCATATTACATGCTTCTAAATCTAATAAAGTGGTAACTCAAGATGCATAGTTCAATCACTAGCATTTTGGTTGAATTTTATGTTTTTTTTGTTCAAGGTAGGATTTCAAAGGGATTGCAGTAAATATTGGATAGAAATCTGTCACTGAGCACAGAAAATATCTAGCATGGAAGTTCTGTAACCTTTTCTTATATAATTGTTTTTTCATAATTATGGTTTATGTCCATGCCTGTCGTGAGGATTTTTTAGGATTTTCATGTGGATTTGTGGCATTGTAGTAAACAAAAGCTACTTCTCTCAAGGTGAACTTGTTAAATGTATTAAAATGAAATCACTATATCATGATAGATGATGTTGTACATATATGTACTTGTAAGTTGTTAAATTATCAAAAAAAAATCTTTACAGCAGAATACAATACCCAGGAAATGCGTCTAAATTTCCTGGGAAGATTGGTACTAGATGTGCAAAGAAGAGCCATTTACAGAGGCTAATGTTTATTGCATATGTATGGTTAAGAAATTGTATAAATGTTTTTACTCTATAGTTATTATAAATAGCTTTATTAAAGAAATTACAGAAATTCAAGAGGTATATATGTTTGAGTCCTCAAAATGTTATCAGTGTTAACCTGCGAACAAGCTGGAAGCTCACATGGAAAAGAGTAAAGGTAACTTTGCATGTTAATACTAGGAGGACGGGAGTTTTGCACTACCCAGAAGGACAAGGAGGGGTCATTCAACCCCTAGAATTTTTAATTCATATTTAAATACCTATTTGCCTTTAAAAAGCCAGATTTTTAGCAGTACTTCAAGAATGGATCTTTAGGCAAACAATTATGAGATTTTTTAACCTTGTAATTTGATTAAATTTTAATGTATTAAACGAAACGTAAACCGTTGTCCTAAATTTACAGTCTATCATATTCTAGAAAAATTTTCGTATTAAAACTAGACCTATGAACCTCTATATTTTCTTCTTATTCTAACAGAAGATACCTCGTTCTGTTACAATTTCTCTGCACGGCTACCTGAGAAAAAGTAGTTGTTACATGCTACATTAATACCAGAATTGTTTGCCTAATGATACATTCTTGAAGTACTGCTGAATATCTCGCTTATTAATGGCAAATAGGTATTTAAATACGAATTAAAAATGCTAGAGGTCAAATGACCCCTTTCCCGTCCTTCTAGGTATAACACGATATAGAAAATACCCCATTAGTTGTAACAAAATTTTTATTTTTTATCACCCTTTTTGGGCTGGTAATAAACAAAGTCAAACAGTTTCAAAAAAATTTAAAATATTTTACTTAAAGGGTTTTGATGTTAAACTCGGATTTGGGGTCAAATGACCCGCGCCGTCCTTCTAGTGTTAAGGTCAGTAGTTAATTTTTACATTCTTTAAGAAGATTGCCAAAAGATAAAGGATGAAAAGTCGGTACCTCATGTGAAGTTTATCTGGCAATTTGTACGTTATCTAGAAGGGGATTTCCGGAGGGTACACTGACGTCCAGGGGAAAACCATTATCCTCCAATGAAGAGCAACTTTTAGACGGAGAGCTTCATAACAGCATACGTCCTCCAACAGAAAAGTCGCCGGTGGAATTAGGGAAATAATTTACATCTGTGAGACTTGTGACTCCAAATCAGTTATTCATGTCGGTGAATATTTAAAAAAAAAACTTTATAAAATTAAAAGATATAGAAATTAAACCTTACTTCTTCATTAATTAATTCTTGAAAATGGATAAATAGATAAATGGATTTGTGCATAAAATTGTATTTTCGCTAATTAAAAACAAACTAGGTATTTAAATATAAAGTTCCGAGTGGGGTAATGGATTCTGTGAAAAAAATCCGAATGCAAAGGGTAGCCAAGTGGGCAACGCGTTCGACTTCTGTGAAGGCGGTCCCGGGTTCGATTCCCGGTGGGGGCCTACGTGCGAATTGACCTTAGTTGTCGAAGCACTTTTAACAATACTACTACTACTACTATTTACGTGTAGATAATATGTAGATGTCTAGGGATATCGTCCTCACTCATTTCGGCTTTGTATTGAAATGTTAAGTAGGTTAAAACAGCCAAGAAAAACATTCACCAATTTGAGAATCGCTGAATTTTTTTAAATATACGCTTTAATATGTGAATCACTTTCTCGGTATGCTTCTCTTTCGAGACTTTTATACATAAACCCCTCGCAATTCCATGAAAATTGTTAAATACGTTTTCATGACCTTAGAAATGTTTTGGACAAGCAGCTGCTGAATCCGTCAGCCAAGAGATAATTAAGAAACATTAGGAATACGAAAATTCTGTTAAGGTTTATTTTCAGAACCCTGAAAACTAAAGAAAAGAAGGAAGGCAGTGTTCAAATTCGACGGATGGCGCTAAGTGGAAGAATATACCTGAAAACCGATACGTGATAACGGTTATAAGAACCATCAATTGTTTCGGGCAGTAAACATGGTTGCGACGAATAAATCATAGAGGGCGCGTATAGTGGCCGTTGTCGCATGTGAGCATGCGACGCGAGGAAAGGGTGGAGGTGATAGAGGTAGAAAGAGACCCTTTCGGAGACCGAGTGGAGCAGGTCTCTATTGTTTCCTCCCATGTTGGCGATTCCTCGATGTTTTGTGTCAACTTTCGAGTGTATGGTTCATACTCAACCGGCGTGGATGGTTTAGAGGGCCGCCGCCGGGATGAAGCCATTGTTGCGTCTCAGCCACTTATTCCCTTTCCGAGGATCGCTCTGGTGCCTTCAGGGGGAATGGAGGGGTGACTGAAGAGAAGGAAGGGGTGCGGTGCGGTGCCGATGCAGGGAGGAGCCGCAAGTGTGCGCGAGGAGCTGTGCTCGCAGCGGTCTTGTCGCGGGCCCCGACTCCACCCCTCTATGAATTTTTAGCGGGCTGGAATCCAGGGGTAAGGTGGAGGTGCGCTTGTTAAGGTGTGTTTGGGAAGCTGTTCGGAATGGCCCCCACACGACAGCCACCCACATTCCTCCCCTTTCCGTAGCCACTCCATATCCTCCAAGTCTCGACCTCTCCCCTTCCTTTCTCTTACTCGTGTATTCTCCACTTTCCCATCTCCCTCTGGCTACGCCCCCGTGACATCTTTCGTTCTGAGTATGGAATGCATGAAAGATTCACGTCTGGGACTTACAACACCCCATCCCTTCCCATTACACTCACTCCTCCTCCCTCTCGGCTCCTCTTCTCCGAGGCACTTTGACCACTTCCCAACACTACGCTTGTTTCCCTTTTGTCTCTCCCTCCCTTCCATCTTCTGCAATCGCGACGAGGGGGCTGGGGTGGGTGGCGACGGGTTGAGGGGATGGAAGGTTGGGGACCCTTTGTCTCTCGCTTCGCGACGTCTGCTTATCCCGCGCGTTGCTTCAAATCGATTGGAGCATCCGTGGAAGACGAGACCTTCTCAGACGCAATTGAATTCGTTGCGAATTTTGTCGTTTGTATTGTAATTATTATTAGACCCTTTAATGACGAGGTTAGGCCCGAGTGGGCCTGTCTTCCGCCTAACCTCGCATATTATTATATACTAGTAAACGCCCCCGTCAAGCATGACGGGACTTAATTTAGTTTAAAAATATATCTATTATCGTATATATCTGGTCCTCCTAAGCACAAAAAAATTCCGTCGTAAGATCATAATAACTATTTCTTATAAAAATTATAAGAACTGATTATCTCCGACGCTTATATGGGATAATTCATGAAATTAACATTCAACAATGGCCTTAGTCGTCAAAGGGATGGGTTGTTTATTTCCCAAAAATTTTACGAGTTTTTCGTGTGTTTTATCAAAGTTCTCGCAATTTCGAATTTATATTAATGATTCACGACTAAAATAAGATTCTACGATCATTTTCCTTCCTTTAGACACGTGTCTCAATTTCGTAGGACCATTGTTTCTAATTTAATNCATTAAACATTTTGAAGGCATCAAAGAAATAATAATTGAATAATGATAAAACTGTATCAATTGAATCTGTTATCGAGGATTGTATAAACATGCTGTAGCAGAAAACGAAAGGGTGTAATATAAATGGAAATAGAATTCGCTGTATAAGGTTCGCTGTAGATGTTGTAAAAATTGCAGAATAAGAAACAGAAACAAACAGAATGTTAAAGGCTCTGCATGAGTCCTTGAATGCTGAAAATAAGTTGGACAGAAAGGAAAACGATCCTCGAACGTTTCAAATAAGTAAACAATGAGAGACAACTGATGGATAGATGTCACGGAGCAAAGGAGAGATAGATTCTTCGGACATGTACTGAGACATGACAGGCTGATTGAAGTATTTTTAGTGGCAAAAGTAAAAAAAGGAAGAGGAAAACCAAGGAGAAAGTATCTACATGACATTCGGGCAAGTATAAGGGTGTATTCATACCATGACCAAAGGAGAATGACAAAAGATTGAATCTTCTGCAGCGACAAGGCTTTGACTTTATTATTATTATTTACTCATACGGTGAGGTTAGTCCGCAATAGGCTCTCTCGCACCTAACCTCTGGAGATATTACATAATAATAGTATCACATTAATAACCAAAAATAATTGACTGCAATTAACTTTAATCTAAAAAAACTAAATCAATTAATCTAAACAAACAAGTAAACATAATACAAGAAAATTAGTAGGAACAGTAGATACAAATTAATAGGCATAAAATAAAAACTAATACACATAACTAAATATAGATACACAATTGGAGGTTTATGGAGAAAAACCCAAGATGCGGGAAAACACCCATATAAGAAGGGGGGTGAGAAAAACCCGCGAAAACACAGCGAGAAATAAAAGTATAAACTAAAAAAAACCAAAAATATGATTATAAAAAAAGCAGGTGTACATCTTTTTAAAAGTTGAGAATGTAAATCAGATGCCGAGATTCATAACTGATACCTTTCCTTCTCATAGATTTTTATTCTCGGTACATTTAAGCGGTTATTTTTTGCAGTGTTCTCTAGTTCCCACATACTATTATCTGCTTGTAATTTAGTTGGTTTCCAAAGCCAAAGATTTTATCCATGCACTTATCCTAGAGATATCATGATTTATATTATCAACTGCTTTGAGATAGTTTTGTGGCTCGGTCGAGAGATATATTTGCAAATCATCCACATATATATAGTAAGATGAGTGTCTTATTGTGAAGATAATTTTTGAATACATCTTTGAACAGATCCTTGAGGAACCCCGTAGTAATTCATTCGAATGGGGGAAAACGTTCCGTTGGTGAGACACGTCTGTGACCGCTCAGCAAGGTAGGAGGAAAACCAAGACAGAGCGGATAAGGAGAAAATAAATACTATCATGATCTTATATCTAGAAAATATAAGATTTCATCAAATAATCAATTTACTTAATGCGTCCACCATGATACAAAGGCCGTTCTGATACTGCGAGAAAGATTCAAGAAATAGATGGTAAAACGAATCGAATCAAGAACTTATTTTTTCTGCGAACAAGTTGCGAAAGTAATCGATTAAGGAACTAGAGTCATCGTGCATGCACCCCCTGCCATACGCAGAAAGGCGGCTCGCAGGGTACTTACATAGACAGAACTCTCGAAAACCTGCGAGTATTAAGAATTGCTTCCTTGGAAAACTACAAAAGGTGAGTAGCACACTTCCGGGAATTTAAGTTGGAACGTAACCTGTTCTATTGTAAGCTCGGCAAAGGAAAATTATTCTTTTGTAGCAAAATTTCAAGACATTTTCTGAGCGAGGTATGTTATTAGTTCGAATTCGACTTCCTGGAATTCCACAGCGATCCCCTCTTTCCTCTCATTCATCTTAAGTTCCGAAACATACACCCCCGCCACTGTTTTCCTCCTTACCTGCAAATTGCGTAGTACATAGTATAATAGTAGCGGAAAATTAAGTGCACCGTTTGACCGCTGTAACAGCGACAGAACCCATGAGTTTTGCAAGTGACTCTACCTTCTCTGAACTTATTAATTAAGCCTTTTTAATGTGTAAAAAACGGGTATGATCCTGAAATAATACAAAATATCATCAGAAAGCAAAACATAAAGATTTAGATGCTTAAACATTGTTCCACTCTAACCCCAAACCACGTAGGAGAAAGGAAATTTATTAAAGTCCCCTACGCACCAGGAATAAGAAATAAACTACACCAAGCATTATCCCCATATGGTTTCCATCCAATGTTTGTATTGTTTTAATAACAATTAACTTTATAATTTACTTCCTAGTCCTAAGGATTCCACCCCAACACTACACAGATCAAGGATCTACCAAATTTCATGTGGAAACTGTGACCGTATTTATATTGGCCAAACAAAACGAAGGATCGCAACTAGAATTAAAGAACATTTCGCATACTTCAAATACAACAGGATTCACAGATCGAGTGTCGCTCAACATTTACAACAGAATAACCATCCCATTACCTTAGAAAACATCACATTATTGAAAACGGTCCAAAATACTTTTAAGTTAGATGCATACGAAAGCATCTTTATACACCGGAGCAGACTTATAAACAGTGACAATCGGCCCATTCCGTCCTCAATACTCTTTTCGCTCTTGTCAAAAAATACATCATTCACTTCACCATCGGACCGAAACAGTATAAATACCACACACACCGTCTCCCGAATGCATTCTTCACTATCTGCTGATGATGACAATAAGGTTGTCGAAATACGTATTTAGGTGTTTTCTGTAAGTAGTGAGTGGCTCAGGACTTGTTTTTAAATTTTCAATTTTTCGTCGCTTTTACACTTTTGCAAACACATTGTTTTTATGTCAATTTTGTCTTTGTCGTTTGGTTTTTTACAAGGAACACGTCAGGTTTGTGTAACACGGATTTACACGAAAATTTCAGGACACTTTCCTTGCACCAAAATAACAGACACGTGTCAACTCAATGCGCCTTTGTTTATGCAATATTTGCAACTGAAAATCAAAGTTAGGCAACCACGCAACACACGTGCATTGCCATAGATATAGCGAAATTTTCCACCTAGAAAAATGTTTATCCTGTTTTTTTCACAAACAATTTAATTTTTCTGCTATTTAATTTCATCTTCTTACCTCCCAGACATTCTTTACCTTTCTCGTAAACATTTATTAAAATATACGTTAGGTAGGTACTCCAGTATATATTGTACTGATACACGTAGGTTATGGAGTCTCAGCCTTAACTANTTCTCGTCAACATTTATTAAAATATACGTTAGGTAGGTACTCCAGTATATATTGTACTGCTACACGTAGGTTATGGAGTCTCATCCTTAACTACAAGTGTCTTTCACTTGTCCCTTTTATGAAGTATCAGTACCAACGGGAAACCCCGAAGAAAAGTGAGACATCGAACATAGCTGTCATAGCTTCGATCCCAGAAGGCCCAAATACTCAATTTTTTCCATAAAGTATGCTTTGTGCGGATTATAGAGAATTTATTTTGAGCACTTCCCAGAACGATAAAGAGTTGATAATCGAGATATTGTCATTAGACATGTTTTCGTAACGCATACGGCAAAGAAATAGCCCGTTTTATTGCGATATTTTCAGTACAGTTTGTTGTTCAGTACATTGTAGATAATGTTCTTCCCATGTACTTACGGCGTTGTGCATACCTGGTTTTTCCCGGTTTTCCTTTCGGCGGACAAGAAGGAAACACCAAAGACTGCCTTAAACGAGGGAAATTTTATTGCACTAATCCTCTTTACATCTGCTCTGATAACTGTAAACCCGGTCATTCCAGAACCCTAGTAGATTTTGAGGCGAATAGCGAGTTTAGTCTTCAAATAGTTTGAAAGAGAGCATCGTAGAAAGAACGTCTTGAAGAGAAAGAAAGAGTAGTTTTTCTTTAATGCTGAAGTTTGTCTTCTCTGTTAGTTGATAGTTTTCACCGGACTATTCTTAGCAGTGAAAGTAAGTATACTCTATTTCGTATTAGGCGAATAGAAAAATATTCATTTTTCTTTATATCGATCATTTTACTGGTAAATTCACCAATTATTTATAGAGTCGATTGATTATGGAGCAAGAAATTCCATCTACCTGCTTGGCGTGGACGGATGATCCGGAATCGGGCAACGAACTGAAACAGGAATTCGCCAACTCATTTCATTTTTGTGCAGAATTGCTTCAGAATGACAATTACATTGCTGGAAAAGTAACTTTTCCAATTTCTTACCGTTCTAAATTGATTGGTAAGGAAACGTATGATAGAATTTTAGAAATGTATTTGGAGATGTACTTCGTTGATGGCGATATACTGATGGAAGAGAATTACGGAGGATTTCAACGATCCACCTAATGTAGCCAAGGAAGAGGTCGAAGAGCGAATCAGTCCCGTTGAATCTTCCAGTTCTTCCGAGTATATAGCAACTCCAANATGTATTTGGAGATGTACTTCGTTGATGGCGATATACTGATGGAAGAGAATTACGGAGGATTTCAACGATCCACCTAATGTAGCCAAGGAAGAGGTCGAAGAGCGAATCAGTCCCGTTGAATCTTCCAGTTCTTCCGAGTATATAGCAACTCCAAAGAAAAGGAAGTGTTCCACTGTGCCCTTGGAAACGAAAGTGAAGGTTGTTACTCTGGCGAAACTACATCCGAAGTGGTCCTTAAAATCCCTACAACAGAACTGATCAGTGAAATTGTCCAGGAAGGATCTACTACAGTTTGGAGATTGGCATCCTTAAAGGTGGTACTATAATAGAGAAATACGATCAAATTAATAATTGTGCTCGGGACAGGTTTATGGTTGCAAGAGAGATTCGAAGATATGTAACCACTAGGGCATTACAACAGTGGGCCATGTCTGCCGCAATGCAGTTTTTATCAAAAGAATTTAAATTTAATGCTTCGCAATACCGGGCCAATAGATTTAAAAGAACACATGGTATAAAACAACGTAAAATTACAAATTATGTATAAAGTAGTGATATTTCCACAACGGATGACATCCCCTCCGTGGCAGAAATGTTTCAACGACAAACCATTTCTATAATTCCTGAATTTCACCCGGACTATATAATTAACGCTGACCAGCCTGGCTGCGAATATCGGGCAAAAGTACAGCGAACATTAAGTATACAGAGAGAAAAAAGAACGGAGGTGATTTTAAAAACCTTAAAAAATGAAGAAAGAAAAAATGGAAAATTAAAAGTGAGGGTTTCAAGCAGCAGTGTTAAAATATATAAGCAGTCGATTCTTACAGGATATTTTCATATTAGTCTGGAAATGAACCCAAGACCATATTGAAAAAATCTTTGCCGTTTGCGTTACGAAAACATGTTTAATGACAATATCTCGATACCAATTCTCCATCGTTCTGGCAAGAGCTCAAAATAAATTTTCTATAATCCGCATAAAGCATACTTTATGGAAAATTTTGAGTATTTGGGCCTTCTGGGATCGAAGCTATGATCGATGTCTCACTTTTCTTTGGTTTCCCGTTGGTACTGATACCACATAAAAGGGCCAAGTCAAAGACACTTGTAGTTAAGGCTGAGACTCCATAACCTACGTGTATCAGTGCAATATATACTGGAGTACAGTCATGAGCAGAAAAAATTCAAAATTTGCGGGTAATATAAGATTCGGGATACTCTTAAAAACTCCTTCAGTGGAATATATTGCAACACTGTTAGGAGACCATGCCAAACATAACGGGGGTTATATTCGCTGAAAATGTGGGGGGGGGTTCGGTTACAAGAAATGGTCGGAGCATCGCGAGCGGCTCCCGTAGCGGACACCCATTTAGAAGGACGGACCTAATTTTAATAAAGACATTGAAGGAAAGGTTGCGTATACGCGATGGCAGCTCAAAATGTATGAGTTATAGACAGTGAAATTGAATGAATTCGCAATTTAGAATCGTCAATCAAGTCGAATACGTCTTTTTACCACAAAATAACGTTATGGACCTCCGATTCGCTGATTCTCTAACGGAAGGAGAACAGGTGCATGGAGCAGTCGCATTCTCTGACCTACTGTCACCAACATTATCACAAGTATGCCCGATATGTAGTCTTAGAAAACTGTTCCAAAAAGTGATGGCGAACCTTATCTCGGATATTTCACATGCATCTTTAGTAATAATATTTCTATTAAAACTAACCTTTGCAATGTTACGTAATTGGGTTCAGGTATTGAAAGTAATGAAACAGGAAGTTAACGACTTCGTAAATGTTATTAGGGATTATTTTATTATTCGGTGCTGATAACGTTTTCGGTAATATGTGTAGATTGTTTTAGGGTGTTTTTCATTATTGTTGCCTTAACTTTCATCGATACAAAATTTGAAAGTAATTAATTAGTAAATTAATCGAAAGCGAACACCGAAGGGATCTGCGATCAATATTAAAAGTAATAAATTCATTCTTTCAGAAATGAGTTCGGATGCAGGTGATCCAAGTTCCTCCTGATGCACCGCTTATTACTCCTTAGCAACTTCTCTTAAAGAAAAACCAATCAACTCTAGAGTTAAATATTAAGCTAAGGGAGCATAATATGTTCTGCGGTAATTCCTGGGAATGTGAGCGGAAAGAAGTTTTAAATGAATATATGTTGTTTAAATCTCCTAACCGAATTTTGTGTGTGCGTTAAGTTCTTATCGAGGCTATAACTAAAAATCATAAATGCTAAGGAATTAAGAAAGAATATTCTAGTTTCCCTTGCAACTTTGTTCCACAAATTCCGGCGAATATGATAAAATTTATTCATAAATGCCTTTTCCTTGCCTGCAGTTTACTTCTTTGGTGCACTTTACTTCCTATTTACTCAATTACTTCCTATTACGTGACAGAAATTAGCTATAAGTGTTTCTTCTTCTTATCTACTTCAAGAATACAGTAATTTGTAACATAATCAAGAAATACTAAGACCTCACAAATAATCCTATACCGAAAGGCATGCTTCGCATGGGAACCCTACCGCTTACTAAGGAGCGCCAGGGTGCCCAAACCTTTCCTCACCCCACAACCGCGCTAGAAACAATGCAGAAATGGTCACAGCGGATCCGCTGGTTTTTCGCAAAACCTTTAATTTCCATGTGGTAGAGCTACACAATTAATATGCCCAAGACGATAGGCGAGGCGTCGAGTAAACTTCCTAAAACAGGAATAGCAAGCATTATGTCGGAAGAATGACACATTGGATGAAATAAAGGACTTCCTTGAACCTAGCAATTTAGAAAAACCGAAACCCCATCACCTGCAGACTGATACATGGTGAAATGCACGTGGATGCTATGCCCTTTCCTAATAGCTGGGCTTCTGTAATCTGGAGTTTTAAAATAACGTGATTACTTGGGTCTTCGTTTGGTAATCAGGAACGATAGGGGATGTATAGATTATTAAGGCATTTGATTTGTTTAACAATAGAATACCACAAATAGAAATACACAGAAATCATTTAAAGAATATAATCAAGCAATTTATCCAGCCAGTTATATAACATTTTTATTTTTTTCCTTGCAGATAAATAATCCCTTAACTTGTGTCTAACGACGACAAGTAAGACTGAAAATCAAATAACCAGGGATCAGCTTTGATTGTTAATATATCATTAATATATTTCTTATCAGCTCCTCTGAATTAGTAATTTTTATAATGAAGAAAATGGAAATTACATTGAGAACTATATAGATAGTCGACTAACATAAGTTAGTGGTTCGAAGATTGCCTTACATATTGCAAAGATTAAGGCGTCAGTGATTGCGTTACGGAGTTAGTCATAGATATACCTCTACCCTAAAGTGCGATATGAATCAGTATCTGCGCATTTATATCCGTGGAATTTTGTATAGCGGTCTTGATGAGGAGGCTAAGCACTCTCGCGCGAGCTGCTGCAACCCAAACCTAACTATTTAAAGTATCTTCCAAGTGTTTCTATCACAGTCAACGTCATATTGATTAATTAATACTTAATGATTAATTAATACTTAAAGAAGTTTGTTGACAATCCTCACCACTCTCATCGTTGTGAGGGGAATGTGTTGATTTCTCTGACCATCTTCCACGTAAATAAGAATTAGATTAGATAAGAATCAGATAATCAGTGCAAACTATTAGACAGGAAACGAATTTGGAATTGCCCTTACAACACTCCATAATAAATTCCCTTTGGACTCAGTAATAGAGAAGCCAACTTTGTGTTACAATCCATAGTAAGACATTTCAGGAGTTCGCGGCGTTCCGAGACGTTAAAAAATTGAGTATGCGTGCGCAAACGAGCATGAGTCACAAGAAAAAGTTCCATTATTAGACGAACCTGCATACGGAGCTTTCAGTAAAACTCATATTGTTCGTGTCTTTTGTATTCCAAAATGAATACACACTCAAAGTTAATAAGGGATCAGGAAAAATAACATAACATCGCAATATCTGCCTGTATTGGGCACAATGCTAAGCAATAAAATGTAGCTCTTCATAAGCACGTTGAAGAAGAATTAATGGACATATAGGTAGACACCTTAAGCAGGCACAAAATTCAAGAAAGGGCAACTTTAGTTGTTTCAAATCTCGGGACTTTTAACTTCAATTACTCCAACAACTCGTATGGTTGGTATTAGCTCTTCCAGTAGTAGTAGTAGTATTGTTAAAAGTGCTTCGACAGCTTAGGTCATTTCGCACATAGACCCCCACCGGGAATCGAATCCGTAAACGCTTTCACTAAAGTCGAACGCATTGCCCACTTGGCTATCGGGAGCCCATTGTATTACCTCTTCCAGAAATGCAACAAGCAGAGATTAACCTAGGAATTAACAAGGAAAGGGCGTTTATGATTAAATATTATCATATTCGCTGGAATTTGTAGAACAAAGTTGCAAGGGAAATTAGAATATTCTTTCTTCATCCCTTAGCATTTATGATTTTTAGTTATAGCCTCGATAAGAACTTATCGCACACACAAAATTCGGTTAGGAGATTTAAAGAACATATATTCATTTAAAACTTCTTTCCTCTCACATTCCCAGGAATTATCGCAGAACATATTATGCTCCATTAGCTTAATATTTAACTCTAGAGTTGATTGGTTTTTCTTTAATGGAATTTTCTAAAGAGTAATAAGCGGTGCATCAGGAGGAACTTGGATCACCTGCATCCGAACTCATTTCTGAAAGAATGAATTTATAAATTTGAATATTGATCGCAGATCCCTTCGGTGTTCGCTTTCGATTAATTTACTAATTAATTACTTTCAGATTTTGTATCGATGAAAGTTAAGGCAGCAATAATGAAAAACACCCTAAAACAATCTACACATATTACTGAAAACGTTATCAGCACCGAATAATAAAATAATCACTAATAACATTTATGGAGTCGTTAACTTCCTGTTTCATTACTTTCAATACCTGAACCCACTTACGCAGCATTGCAGAGGTTAGTGTCAATAGAAATATTATTACTAAGGATCCAATCAAAATATCCGAGATAAGGTTCGCCATCACTTTTTGGAACAGTTTTCTGAGATTACATATTGGGCATATTTGTGATAATGTTGGCGACAGTAGGTAAGAAAATACGACTGCTCCATGCACCTGTTCTCCTTCCGTTAGAGAATCAGTGAGTCGGAGGTCCATAACGTTATTTTGTAGTAAAAAGACGTATTCGACTTGATGGACGATTCTAAATTGCGAATTCATTCAATCTGCACTGTCTATAACTCATACATTAGAGCTGCCATCGCGTTTACGCATCGTTTCCATCAATGTCTTTCTTAAAATTAGGTCCGCCCTTCTAAATGGGTGTCCGCTACGGTAGCCGCCCGCGATGCTCTTACCATTTCTTTAAACCTAACCCTTGCAGCGAAAATAAGTACCGTTATCTTTGAGGTAGACTCCATACAGTGTTGCAACATGTTCCGCAGAAGGAGTTTTACGAGTATCCCGAATCTTATGTTACCCGCAATGTTTTTGAG
>KZ308586.1:806922-823252 GCA_000376725.2 Ladona fulva
ATACGAGTAAAAGTTGCTTGCATACTGCAAGCTTAATGTAAGATAGATTAACTAAGGCATTGTACACCTCCTGCAACACTCCACCTGCTATAAACGGACTGCCATCCACCAACTACAAAACCTAAACGAATTATTAAAAAGAAACGCCATACGATTTGTCCTAGCATCGAACCTGGGTCTATTAGGACAGATATCCTTAGAGCATAAGATAGAAATCCCAATCTTCTATAGATGTAGCGAATTTCAACCTTCTACCTGACCGGGAAATACCGTAACGAATTTTTTAAAATTCGGTCGTTCGAGTGGTCCTTAGATCGAACCTGGACCTTTAACGCAGAAAGCTTTACGGGATACGATAGACAATCAACCATTCTATAAACACCGTGAATTGCAAGTTTCTATCTTAACCGTAAATACCCTAAATGAATTCATGAACTTCAGACATACGAACTGCCCTAGCATCAAACTAAGGACATTCAGGGTAAAAAGCTTTAGGTATACTATAGAGGTGTTTGATTTCTATCGATGACGTGAATCTCAACGTTCTATCTTACCTAGAAATACCCTAATTGATTGCCTGAAACTTTTGCACTAAGAATTTACCTGGCATCAAACCTGGAGCCATTAGGTATAATGCTCTTGTAAGAAACGGAATACGAAATCATATTCTAACGATTCCGTAAATTTAACGTTCTATCTTCATGCTAAATACGCTAAACGATTTTTTTTAATATGCGCTCAATTCATTTAAATAGGAAAAGTACCGTTTTTGGGGCCTCCTAGAATCGAACTCATGATCCCAAGGATGGATGCCCGCTTTTTTCCATAGTGTCAAAACCTGGGACTTAAAGGCAAAAAAATCGGCGGATCTAATATACGATAGGTTTGGTAAGACATATATACACACCCTTTCATACGCTGCTGGGTATTTACGGCGTCTTACAGATCCTACATCAATGTATATACGTGTTTTATCTTCGCTTTTTACTATTCCTATAGTTTCAAGAATAATTCATTTCAAAAAGTGCGCCAAATTAAAAATGCGCATCGGAACTGTGCCGTCGGCTGCTTTAGAATAAGATGACAATCTGTTTACGTCAAAAGGAAACGCTTTTTCACTCATCCCATAGGTTTAAAGGACGTTATCTCTGGGAAACCGCGATAACTGTGCGGACCAGATGTGTAATCTGATTCAGATAAGCAATTAAATACCTTTAATTTCCCTGGTCCCTGGGAATTAAGTCCTATGAATGATTTACATCGATCTAGCGTCGAACCTACGATCATTTTGAGAGCGATATTTACAGTACGCGGAAGAGAATTACTTCCTGCATTTGCAATTAAAATTTTAATTCCCTAGCTTTACGGGAAGTACCTGAAAAAAATTTCCGAAAAATGTAAGAAAAACAGTCCAATGCATTTTTATGGGAAACTAGCCGTTTTTGGGGTCTCCTAGAATCGAACCCATGATGCCTAGGGTGGATTTCCGCTTCTTTCCTAGATGTCCGAACCTTGGGCTTTACGGCAAAAAAATCGCCCAAAAACGGCCATTTCTCATAAGAATGCATTGAGCGCATTTTCAAAAATTCATTTCGCGTACTTAGCTTAAAGATAGAACCATGAAATTTACGGAATCGTTAGAAAATCTTTTTATCTTCCGTTCGCCGCAAAAGATTTATCCGTGATGGCCCCAGGTTCGATGCTAAGTAAATTCTTATTGCAAACATTCAAGAAATCATTTCGGTTACTTCCATGTAAGATAGAACTTTCAAGTTCACGTAATCGATAGAACACAAACACCTCTATTGTATACTTAGAGGTTTTTACACTGAGTGTGCTTAGTTCGATGTTAGGGCTGTTTACCTGGTTGAAGTTCATGAATTCATTTAGGGTATTTTCCAATAAGATAGAAACTTGCAATTCACGGTGTTGTTAGAACTGATGATTATCTATCGTATGCCGTAAAGCATTTTGCCCTAAATGCTCAGGTTCGATCCAAGGACCATTCGAATGACCGAATTTTCAAAAATTCGTTACGGGACTTTTCGGTCAGGAAGAAGGTTTAAATTCGCTACATCTATAGAAGATAGAGGTTTCTATCATATCTCGTTAGAATATTTGTCTTAATAGACCCAGGTTCGATGCTAGGACATTTCGTATGCACGTATTATGAATAACTCGTTTAGGTTCTTGTAGTTGGTGCATGGAACTTGGTGTATGGAAGGCGGAGTGTTGCAGGAGGTGTACAATACCTTAGCTAAACTATCTTACATTAAGCTTGCTGTATGCAAGCAACTTTTACTCGTCTCTTTATATAGACGCTTCTCCGGATATATATATANAGAAATTTGCTTTAAAATATTGAACATCGCCAGCATATACAAATTCGGAGATCCTATGAATCAATTGATGCATCAGAAGAAAATATCTCTAAGTATAATCAAACCAGAATCGTTGTATTCTGTATTTTTAGGAATACGATGAATGACTGTGGAAATATTAGAGAAGTTTGTAGTTAATATTAATTTTTTGCTGATCCTAAACATCCATTGCTATTAGAGTCAATGAAAATTGCCTCTGGGTTCTGTAACATTGTGGAACCATTGATGAGTTCTGAATTTTAAGCATTTATTGACTGAGATATCACCTAAATTTGCCAAATAAGTAGTTTCTCTGAAACAGTCATATGCAGGAAAAATGTAGCTTACGTGAGGAAATAGAGAAGGTGAGTGAATGGATAATGTCTTTAAAGAATTTCATTGTTCCTGCTCAGAGTAACCAACAGAACGACAAGGAACGCAAGAGTTGTCACTACATCTTGGAAATATCAGGAATTAAAAGACCCCCTACACTTTTGGTTGCTAAAATCATGTGTATGTATTGCAGTGTTTTTTAGCAGTCGCCGCTTCCCGATTCTTATCTATCTCTTTCCAGCCGTTTTGAAGTCCCCGAGACATCATTGATTCGTTCACTTCTTCCAATCACTCCTTCGCCAAGTTGCTTCTCAGATTTGTCATGATCAATGTGAATGAACTGTTACACTATGATCCTATAGAATGTGAAGAGTTGAAGAGGTGCTCATAGCCAATACGTTTTAAATATGAAGAATTTTTTTCAATATCACCAAGCAATTAATATCAAAGACATAGTCCACATCAAACCACCTCCCAATTTATCTCAACTATACTCGTTTCACCATCATGAAGACGCCATTTAAAATGCATTGGCCCGTGCATTTTAACCATCCGGTCAGTAACCGGGTATCCATTTCAGTTTCCCAGGTAGAATTAATTAAGTTCCCCTAAAAAAAATGTATTACCACCCGGATCCCCAAAATTGAAGTAGTTTGACACCAATTTTTCGTCAAATTTGTTTGCAATCAATGATTCAATAACGGTAATTAACTATCGAACTTGATCCTCCTCCGTTCAATGACCGGGTACTCACTAAGGTCATTGTGTATAAAAGCCGGGTTTATACACACTAAAGAGACCGTTTATCAAAGTATTTATGTAACTTGACTTTCGAATAAATAATCAACACTATCGTTTGTAATTTCCTTCCTTTAAACAATTTTTATTATAAACAATAGTAAAGATAGTAGGTTGCTCGTCGATTGTCAGGTGCTCTGCTGGCTTATAAGGTTTTGCCAAATTACTATTGAGCATTGTCCAAATGTCACGTATTAGAGCAGCTTTATCACTCTCCATGCGCTGAGCAAGAGTATTGGCATCATCAAATCAAATAAAACGAAGGATGTTCCAGAACCGAGTGATGCCCATTGCTGCAAAATACAATGGTTGTATGTTTACGTAGGTTTTGACAACAAGGAAAAATGTAGACATCCATCCTAGGTATCTCATTATATATATATCCGGAGAAGCGTCTATATAAAGAGATATCTCTTTATATAGACGCTTCTCCGGATATATATATAATGAGATACCTAGGATGGATGTCTACATTTTTCCTTGTTGTCAAAACCTACGTAAACATACAACCATTGTATTTTGCAGCAATGGGCATCACTCGGTTCTGGAACATCCTTCGTTTTATTCGATTTGATGATGCCAATACTCTTGCTCAGCGCATGGAGAGTGATAAAGCTGCTCTAATACGTGACATTTGGACAATGCTCAATAGTAATTTGGCAAAACCTTATAAGCCAGCAGAGCACCTGACAATCGACGAGCAACCTACTATCTTTACTATTGTTTATAATAAAAATTGTTTAAATGAAGGAAATAACAAATGATATTGTTGATTATTTATTCGAAATTCAAGTTACATAAATACTTTGATAAACGGTCTTTTTAGTGTGTATAAACCCGGCTTTCATACACAATGACCTTAGTGAGTACCTGGTCATTGAATGGATGAGGTATCAAGTTTGATAGTTAATAACTGTTATTGCATCATTGATTGCAAAAAATTTTGACGAAAAGTTGGTGTCAAACTACTTCAATTTTGGGGATCCAGGCGGTCATAAAATTTTTTTAAGGGGAAGTTAATTAATTCTACCTGGGAAACTGAAATGGATACCCGGGTACCTGGTTACTGACCGGACGATTAATAANAAGCTGCCTTCGGAGAAGTCTTTGAGTGGCCAGAGAATGCCGCTCAAAGCTGAAGGCTAACGCTTTCCACATTCCAAATGCCATCTCTTTTTCTTGCACATATTCAAGGTGCGAGCCCGTGATCTTTTACACGATCTCTCTTTTGCAGCTTCAGTATTTCCTCTGCAGTTTTGGACTTTACTTTTTTTAAATTTTGGTTTATTAAATGAATGTATGGTTTGAACAGGTGAATGTTTTACATGGGTATTAAAAGAAAAATCTCAGGTTGCAATGCCACCTCAAATGCAGAATCTTAGGGAGTGAGGGTTTGATGACTTTGGGAGAGAGTTCATTGCCATGCAATCGCATGGTAACTGATACCATGTTTCTCTATTGGAGTCTTCCCATGGAAGCCTTGGCTAATCGTATGTGAATTGTCCCAACACCCTAAAAAATGCTGGGCGAGAGATGCAGCTGTGAGTTTTCGGAAACTTGTTATTGTTTAGAAGGGAATATGATTTGTGTTACAAAAATTTAGATTCCTCACTGGAAGTATGAACACGCAAGTTTAAGAAAATGGAATATGAGAACACATAGTTATTTACCAGATCTCAATTCACAGAAAGAAATAAGATATTGTTGTAGTTATTATTTTATGGTAAAGCAAAATATATTACACAATCAGTATTATATTAAATTTATAAATACCATAATCTACATACTCTGATAATCACAGTGATTTATAATAATTCATTAAATAACTTAATTACTAGGTTTCCTTATGGGCATACTTCAACATATTCGTGGATATATTAAAATTTCAAGAAATTGAACATTGTAATTTCCAGATTAGTTTTGTTTGCAGTTGGTACATGTACATAGACATAGCAATATTTAATGGATCTAACAATTCCTTCTTTTTTTGAAAGAAATGAAGAGAATTTGTCTATTCTTTCCACTATCTCTTTGCCTGAGGTTGAGTTCTTTTCCTCCACTTCATTGAGTTTGATTGAATAGTTTGTTCTTTATTTAATTTATTTTTCATTTTTTGGAATAGAAAGGAAATCATTACACTCCAGAATATTTTTAAATCTCCCTGTTTATTCCACAAATCATCTTTTTACAGTGGTACTTAAGGATTTAATATATAACAAGTATTAAGTATATTGTCTATGGCCTGAGATGATTAAGTAATGGGCACATTTATGTTCAATTCATTTCGCAGAATAGAAAATAACTCAATTTTCATTGTAGACAAGGTGAAGATCTTATTATCTTGTTGAATCTGACTTTAGGCAAACCAAAGATGATTTTAATCTAATATCTGGCCAATTGTTTGTTGATGGCCAGCATTTGGTGAGGGCATTAAGAGCTCTTAACTTTCATAGATTTGACTGTCAGAAAAGTAATAATGGACACAAGAAACTGGTTTCCTCTAGCAGCAAGTCCCTTGTGTGGAGAATGAAATTTGAATGCCCATATTGCCACCAATTGGAAATCGTCACCAGTGAACTGATGCCCAATACTCCTCAAAATGGCAATAAAAATACATCTGCCTTAGAGTTTGGGGCTTTAAATCAATAGGACCTGAGCAAAGGGATATGGAAGAAGTATTTTTAACCATGAATATTGTACTCTTGTGCAAAAAATCATTTTGGAAAGCAAAGCAACATTTAGAAAATGCAAGTTTTGCATTGTCTATGTGAAAAGATATTACTCTATAATGATTTTAGATGGTTTAAAGTGAATCCTTTGCTATAGTTCTGTTGCAGTAGAAACTGTAATGTAGTTGAGGCTATTAAAAATTATTTCTTCTTAGGTATTGAAAGACATACTATTGGAGTCCATGGAGCAAGCTGGATCTGAGGAAAGGAAACTAGCGACTAAAAGGGGTGATATCACGGCAAATGGTACACCTTTCTTCACAGTGATTGTTGATGGTCGTTGGTTGCATAGGAGCCATGGACATCACTACACAGTGAACTCAGGTGTTGCTTGCATCATAAACCAAAGGACTAAGAAATTATTTCATATCGACATCCATAATAAATAGTGCTCAATGTGCATATGGCAAGAAAAGAGGGGTATCTCTGATGGTCTTAAAAATTGTTTTAAAAATTGGAATGCTTCCTCACCAGCTATGAAGGCTGATATGATTGTACAGATGTTCAATTTGAGTAGGGAAATTATTGACTTGAGTACAGGAAAATGATAGCTGACGGTGATTCCAGTGTCCACCTTAAGATCAATGAAATGGTTCCCTATGGACGATTTGTTAAAAAAATTGAATCAGGGAATCACATCATAAAAGAACTATAAAAAAGAATTTACAAACTCCAAGTTATCTGTAGGAATAAAAAAATGAACTATTTTACAATCAACTGTTTTTAAATACAGCTGGTAGAGCAATCTCTCATTATAGTAAGGAAAAGAATGTGGAACATTTGATGGCAGATTTAAAGAGTAGCCCTATCCACATACTAGGTTGCCACCTAAATTGCAGAACCTATTTCTGTAACAATGTTGGCAAAGGTAACTTACTTGAAGGAATGATGCTACGAGGGCTGCACAATAAGTACCCATGTTTAGCGACTGATGGCACCATTGACACAAGATATATATGCCATAATTTAACATCATCTTTAGATATATGACTGTTAAAAGTTCAGACAGATTAATCGAGCAGTTTTGTTTTTATAGCTGTTGAAAGTAGTCAAGTTCGTGTTTGCTTGCCACTATGAAAAATAACCAATATCGATCAGTGATTCGATTTCTTTTTTAGGATGGGAAGACATGTGAGGAAATCAAGATGAAGCTGCCTGCTGTTTATAAGGGCCATGCACCTTCAATGACTACCATCAGATATTGGTTTAATGAATTCAAGCGTGGCTGAACATTCATTTTGATGAAGAGTGCCCAGGTCGTCTGATTGAGGTGACTATGGAGGATATGGTTAACAAAGTCCATGATGTCGTGCTAGCAGATCGCCGTGTAAAGATCAGAGAGATTGCTGACATTGTAAACATCTCGATAGAATGCATACAAAGTATCCTACACGAAAAATCAGGCATGAGAAAGCTATCGTCGAGATGGGTGCCACGTTTGCTCACAGTGGAGCAAAAACCGAATCGCATGACAACTTCGGAGCACTGTTTGGACGTGTTTCAGCACAATCTGAAAGAGTTTCTATGGCATTTTGTGGCTGTTGATGAAACATAGATCTCACAACGCACCGAATAATTCACAGCTGATGTTGAGTACTGTGATTAAAACTTCTCATGACATTATGGCTTATAGTTATGTTAGAAATTTCTCAAAGAGTGGAATTTCATCTAAATTAAAAATTTTAATGTTTCACCTACTACATGCGAAGGAGAGAACAGATTACCCAAAAACAAACAATGGAACCCTGTCTTGCAAGAATTCATTTAATGTAATCAACTTCAAAAATCAGTATAACTTTCCTTTTACTACGCTAACTGGTAGAAATGTTTAAAACAGTTATTATCGTTGGGTACAAGTTCATAACTTTGTATCATATGATCATTCTTAACTTCTTATATACAATATCATATCAATAAGTTACCTTGCTCTTTTTAATTTCAGAATTTTTTCTCCACGTCACTTCCTGTTTACTAAAAGATGGACAATATCGTAGTCTTTTGTAGAATACCTCAAGTTCATAACTCAAGCATCTCTCCATCTCTCAAAAATCAAATTAGATGGTCAAAAATATGTGGTAAGCAGATGCCCACCAAAACCAGAATACTGAAGGAGAAATGGACATAAAAAAGTATGACGGAACCGGGACTCAAACCCAGGTCTCCCAGTTGCTGGTCGGTTGCTCTATCCATTGAGTTATACCATCAGAACATTTCTCCGTTTGGGAGAATTTGTAGGCAAAAGGCACATGAGTTTGTCCGACAAAGTGGTATCATTCACAGCCATGCCCTTGCAGAAGCACTGACCATACAAAGTGGTGGAAGGAGAACCCCCCTTAAAAGATAACAAACAAGAAAAAGGGTTTTAGGTACTTGGCACAATAAGGCGTGCACCTATGAAAATTCCCAAGGAGAAACAGACATGAAAAAAGTCTGATAGAAATAGCTCAATGTATGAGGAACCTCATATAGAGCAACCTACCGGCAATTGGAAGACCCAGGTTCGAGTCCTGGTTCCGTCAGAATTTTTTCATGTCCATTTCTCCTTGGGAATTTTCCTGGGTGCATGCCTTGTCATGCCAAGTTACCTAAACCCTTTTCCTTGTGAACCAGAATACTGATTTGTTTTCATGTAGATCACATTACCCTTGCGGGAGAAACCATTTTGTAGGTGGGGTTAAAGTGCCCAGCATCTGGGGTGACGTTGCAGCCTGTGATTTTTCTTTTATTGTCAGTTTTAAACATCCTCTTTTTTAAACCATAAATTTGTAGGTTCATTAGAAATCCAAAAGCTGCTATATGTTTAAAAAAATAATTGTTCAACTTAACTATTGTGAATTTTTTTATAAAACGTTTTTTCAAGAAAACTGGCAAGAATGAAAATTTAAATTTTTTTCTCTTAATTCTGATAACTAAATGGTTTTCTAATGTTTAGAAAAGTTTGCAGATTGAAAATTGGATGGACCATTCACAAATGAAAGGTAAACTAAATTTGGCTCATTTTGTTGTTGCCACGTGGGAGATTTGCCTAGAACTATTTGAGCATGATTAGCCTTAATTTCACAACATTTAAAAGTGATAAATGTGAGAGTAGAACATTGAAAGTTGAAAAACATATGCATTTGTAATGACAATCCTCCAAAGATAACACATTTATTTCATTTACACAAAGAGAGGGAAGTTAATTTTAAATTCCAAGTTAATATGAAAGTTGACTACTTGTATCTGTCCTAATACATTCAGGAAAATTGATTGTAGCTCAGTTTTTCTGAATTACTTTGAAGGTGTGAAAAAAATTCCAAATGCATAGATAGTAGAATTTGTAATGTGTGATCAATTTTTAATTCCAATGCTTATCATATAAATCAAAATCAAATTTCAAATATGCAGAGCATGCTCCTGGACTTCATACCATACATTTAATTAACAGTTTTTATTCCTGCAACACAGAAAGAGATGGTCAAGACATGAATTTTTGTTACATTACCATGTGTTGATTAGATTCACACAGACTTTGATAAAGCAGGGGATCCGTATGAACTCATTATAAAGTATGGACTTATGTATATTATATCATAAATAATTGCTCCTTTGAGCAATGTATAACAGTAAAATGTTTCATTATAGCCATGGAACTTTGTAAGAGAACTCAAGGTTGAATTCAAAGTCAATATATTTTTGGCCTGCAGTGACTCAAAGTGTGCAGAAATTTTCTTTCTCCCCTTCCAGTCTTTAACAGAAGCTGGCTCAGAGGCTGGCTTTCTGGATATTTCCCTCAAAATGCTGTTCTAGCCGTCAACCAAATTCAAATTTTTCAAGGGAGGGTCGCTTGCCTCAATCCTTCAGAAATAAGAGCATCTCATGTCAAGATAATACTGAATCACAATAACCAATATTAAACCACTGAATTCATGCATTACAACATCCATTTTGTTATAATACTATTCAGCTATGTTAATGTCACCAAGCAATGGATACTAATGAATGACTGTAGTATTAATAATATAAAATATCCATGCAAACAGTGCAAGCGGAGTTAGGACATAGGCTATCTCCTATATATTTTGCCTCTCTCTTTCTCTTCTCAAGGCTAGCTAGCATGAAACTCACTGCCTCCCATGCAGGTTGGGTGCAAGGTGGTAAGATTTATGTGTAACTTGGTGTACTACTGTATACTGCTAACATAGTAAAAAGCAACACTAAATTTTAACAAAATTGAGGATATAAAAGTGTCAGTGAGTGCAGCAGAATACAGAGAGAATGTTAGACTTGTTCTATTTAAGCTTCACAGTAGTTAAGGAGGTTGCATCCAATGTGGTATGATTTATGAGTTACAGAGTGAACTTCACCACCTTTCATTTACTCAACAACATATGTTATTTAGAGACCTTACAGAATTACTTTCTGCTTTATTGGCCTTTATTGCTGTTACAAAGTCTGTATCACATAAGTCAGTCTTCTTGGATCCTGTTTGCATAGCTTAGTGGGTTATTTTAATACACTTTCGATTATCCTGAAATAAAAAGGATCATGGTTTAATAAATTCTCACAGGAAAAAAATATCTCTCAGCTTAGAATTTCAGGAACATTCCCAAAGTTCATCAAATTTACTAATCATTTAATGCTGTGAGATTTCTATCCTTCTTAGAAATTTTAACTGAAACTTACCTCAACATAATCTTTGCTTCTCAGTCAGTATGAAGATTGAGAAATTCCACTCTCATCCATTGATATTGATGTTGGATGTAGAGGATGATTCAGTTAATGCTGTGATAATATCTCAATTTACACTCATGATTGCCTTTTAATTGGTTCTATAATTTACTATTCCACGATCCCAGGTCGATAGAAATTATTTATATTAATTCTACAACCAGGGGTATTAAATATCTCATGGTTTTTGAGGTTGAGGAATATCTCAAGGTTTTGATAAGCAAGATCTCAAATTAGATCAAAATTTGATATCCTAGACAATATCTTTCCAGCTTCAACTGTTCCAACTAGTTTTTTGATGTGATTGTTTTCACTGAGACTTGGCTTGATGGAGACATTACAGCTCCTGAGTTGAATATGTGTAATTACAATATTTTCAGGTGTGACGGAAGTGGTGTGAATAGTGATAAAAAGAAAGGAGGTGATGTGTTAACAGGAGTAAGCAACAAATTTCATTGCAAGTTAATTTGTGTCTTGGCTGTGAAGGTGGAGCAGGTGTTTTTAGGTTTAAGTTACTTCTAAAATGTTGATTGGTGCTGTGTTCATACCTCCAAAATCTGGAATTGAGAAGTATATAAGGCATTGCATTTCTGTGGATGAAGCACTATCGAAATCTACCTTCTCTGAAGTTGTAATACTTGGGGACTATAATCTACCCAGCTTTAATAGCTGGGAGATCTTAGAAGGAGATGGTTTTGTTAACGATATCTCACTCACCTTGGAAACTCGGTCTTTGTTGGAAACATTCTCATTTCATGGAATGGTTCAAATCAACAAAGTACATAACAACTTTGGGAAAATGTTGGATCTGATCTTTGTCAGGTCAGAATCTAATGCATTTAAAGTCTCTCAAGATGACCTGCCAATGGTGGAGTGTGATGCTTACCATCCATGTATTAGTATTCAAGTCTTCCTAATGGGGCCAAATTTGATAAATTTTTCGGTAAATTATTATGATTTTAAAAACAACGACTTTGTTAACATTAACGAACATCTTGTGTCAGCTGACGGGGTTGGTGTCTTGCTTAATCTTCCAGTTAATGACATCTTTTCAACCTTCCACAACTTGTTTTCGGATATAGTTAAGTGTTCCACGGCTCTAATAAAAGTTTACTCATCTAAGTACCCTAAGTGGTTCACTCTGGAAATTAAAACTATCTTTAAAAAATCATTCTTCGTAATGAGTATAGATCTTCAGGAAAATCAAGTGACTACCAAGCTTTTAAGGATTGTAGAAGTGAATGTAACTCTTTCTCAAAATGGTGCTTCAAGAATTTCACTTCCATGATTGAAGATTCAGTTTTTTTGAATATTAATAATTTCTGGTCATTTGTAAATACTACTAAGAAAGCTTATCGGCTACTAAATTGTATGTGTTTAGATAATACTATAGCTAAGAACGATGCTAATATTGCTAATTTATTTGAAAGACATTCTCTTCAGTGTTTTTGAAGATTAACCATATTAACTACACAAATATATTCCATGATAATCCTTTCTCAATTTCAGAGATTTAAGTGAGTGTTCATGATATACTTCAAAAACTCAAAGGATTAGATGTCAGAAAAGGTCCAGGCCCAGATATCACCTAAGCTTATCAAATTTTGCAGGGAATCTCTTGCATATCTCTTTTACATATTGTACAATAAGTCATTGCAAACTGGTGTTTTCCCTGATGTTCTAAAAATGTCTTATGTAGTTCCAATTTTTAAAAGTGGTGATAAGAATAACATCAAAAACTACTGTCCAATAGTTATCCAGTCTTGTCTGGCCAAAATATTGGAGAGCCTTGTGGTAGACAAGTTATCACCTTTACTCAAAAATATTATAAACATAAACCAACATGAATTTTACAATAGTAGGAGTACTGACACCAATTTATTGATACTACGGAAATTCACTGTGGATGTTATGGAACAAAGGGGACAAACTGATGTAATTTATTTAGATTTCAGCAAAGCTTTTGATAAGGTGAATCATGCTATACTGATAAGGAAATTAGAAGCTTATGTTAGTTAAAATGTCATTTAACAAATCGCAGGCAATATGTTAAAATTAATTGTACAAAGTCCATAGTATATCAGATTTCATCTGGAGTACTTCAAGGTTCTCATTTAGGACCTATATTATTTAATATATTTATCAATGATATCTGTCAAGTTATTTCCCCATTGAGATTTTTGCTCTATGCAGATGACCTTAAAATATTCTCATTCATTAAGTATATTGATGAGTGTTATTCCATTCAGTCCTGTCTGGAGAGGCTGCTATCTTGGTCTCTGGTCTGATCTCCATTTTATAAAGAACATATACAAATTCTCGAACAGGTGCAACAAAAATTTGTAAAATTTCTTGCTTATCATTTTAAATTTTACCATCTACATTATGAAGGTAGACTAATTTCTCTAGATATGGAAATATTAGAAAACAGAAGAAGGATATTTGGAATAGAATTTTTTCACAAATTATTAAACAACTTCATTGACTCACCAGAACTGCTTTCAAACATTAATATCAATGTTCCCCAAAGAGATATCGGAAATATAGCTCCTTTCCAGTTTGTTTATCACAAACAGAACTTCTCTTTTTTCCGCCATTGTCAATGTTTATGAGAGATGCAAATGAGGTTAACTTTGATTACTTTAATTCTTCTATGCTTCAACTTAAGAAAAGACTTTACTAAACTTTGTTTATGTGTGAATTACTTAATTGTTTTATAAGTGACACTATATTTTTACAATGATTATAAACATTTTCAGAACATTATGTATTTATGCATATTAACATCATTGATTGTATCCTTTTTATGTATATTTGTAATGATTGCTCCTTTATGTGATTTGTATCCCTGTAGTTTTATATTTGTAACGAAATGTAATTTGAATTTATACTGGGTAATTGGGTTTATGAGACCCATAATAAATAAATATTATTAATTATTATCATATTTAATAGAAAGAATAGGATATGGGAGCCCTTGATCTGAATCATTGTAATGAATATAGAAATGTATATACTTTAGTAAGGAACCTACTTCTCATCACCTTAATCAACCGCACTTCCAACCACTAACTCAGTCTAAAATGGTGAATTTAAATTGGATATGCTTTGATTTACAAAACCTTTGGAGATAACTATGGAACCGATGAGTCTTTGTGAATGTGCGGGGGACAATCTCTAGTACTACTAATGGAATTGCGATGGAAGGCGCTCCGTGAACAGCATAACAGCCACGTTTATTAGGTTTAGATAAGAAATGTCCTATTTAATACTAGCTCGTGATGATACTATACGAGCTAAATTTCCATATCCAGAGTTGAAAATATTCGGGAATGTTTCTAAACGTTTAAAATTGTAACGTTTCTTACAACTTAAGTTGTAAGAAAACTGATAAACAACATTTAGATGATTTCCTTAATATCTCCTTTTCAGATATTTCTTTAAATAGTATCCACATGCCAAGGTTGAGGAACATATATAAATCGGACTACCGCATGAATTATAATAATAAATTAGGTTTTATGTGAAATATGAGGAGATCACTGCAATGCGAACATAAAAATAGATCCCAAGGAAGGATGGGCTTGAAAAAAGTCTGACGGGACCGGGAATCGAACCCGGGTCTCCTAATTGCCGGTTCGAGAGACTTTGTGGGCAAGGACGTACCGGCATAGAAGCTCCGGCCACACAAAGTGATGGAAAGGATACCCCCTTCAGGTTAGATTCCCGGTCCCGTCAGACATTTTTCAAGTCCATCCTTCCTTGGGTTTTTTCCTGGGTGCGTACCATCTTGCACAAAATCACCCATACCCGTTTTCCTGTATATAAAAGTAGATATTGGAACATAAATTCTATTCGAAAGAAAACAAAGTTAGTAGCCAAATAAACTAATACTGGTGCACATAAATGAATAATATTTCCCGTTTTAGTTTAACTTGCAGTAACAAGCTAGAATCTTTAATGTGTAGAATTTGTTTTGATGAGTGAAGAATAAGCCAAAGATTTCCCTACCAAATGTCAAGAAGATTTTTGTAAATCGACTTGCATTTTTTGTAAACTGAACTAACAAGAATAAATGTCAAAAATACATAGTAGTCCATCGATGAATTTTAAAGATGAAGGAATTCCACTTGAAGATGTCTCGGTAGAATGTAAATCGATTCAAAATTTAAAGTCATTGTGTAAATTGCTTGGTAATTTTTACTTTAATTGTCAATGCTTTCCTACAAATTTCGGCGAAAGAAAATTTATCACTTGATGGGTTTGACTTTCAACGAAAACAACATTTGCATTGTAGACATGATTTTCGCGATGGGCTAAAATCTGATGTCAATAACTCCGCAAGTTTAAAAAAGATGGCCCACGGGTCAGTAGAGAGACTTGTATACCTTTTATCGATGAATACAAACTTCAAAGGAATACTTGGAATAGATTTGGAACAGGTCTCAGGCATAAAGAAACCTTCCGTCGGAGTTCACAAATCCACCTGAAGAGCATAAAGCAGATAGAAAAAGAGGATTCAAATGAGCCGAGCATGTCCATGGACTATAGAATCCAAGAGAGTGTATATCTTACGGGAAAAGAAACAGGCCTAGCGAAGAAAAATGGTTTCACGCATTTCCTTTTCCAAAGTAATGGCTAAGCTCTCGAGGAAAAGAGAAAATTCCATTCCGCAGCTCCATAAATCTCCTTTTAACGACGGAGAGGCAATCACGTGCTCCTGTGAAACTAAACATCAGATCGTATTAATGCTCGGGATTGCCTTCAAGAGATGACATAATCAACAAAGGCTGCGGCATGTCAAGTGGGGCACTCTCACGCTACCAATGACACGCACTTTTTACCGCTTTTGAATCAGAAGGCACGAACGCCGTCTTTCACATCAAAAGGTGGCATTAGTGTCTAAAAATAGAAAATATAATTAATTTGAACAGCTGTCCGAGTGGTCTCATGCCAAAGAAATTCCAATAGATGATAAATATTATTTTCATGCTTTAATGACATATAAAATCTAAATTCTCAGGCCGTACTTCGTGGAAAGACATTACAAATAAAATAACAAACTTAGTAATTTCCACAAATATATTTAGAAACACGACCGGTTTCGGCAATAGCCATCCTCAGGTGAGACATTTATCAGAAGCAGTCACATTTATACCATAAGTTTGGAGGGGAGGGTAAGGAGAGGGGAGGGGTTGAGGAAGGTGATATCATTGGTGGGGTTTTTTGAACAAATTATTTCAATGGTCTCCAAAGCATCCAACTTCTTCCCTTTTTGCTGGCTGTGCAAGAGATTTACAGAAAAGGAACTGCTATGGCCAGTTTCTTCCAAATGAGCCGCGAAAGCTGATGACTCCAAATTCTTCAACCGATAACATCTTAGGTGCTCTTGGGCTCTTT
>KZ308587.1:0-29305 GCA_000376725.2 Ladona fulva
AAAGTTCTCGCAATTTCGAATTTTTATGAATGATTCACCACTAAAACAAGATTTTATGATTATTTTTCTTTCTTGTGACACTGGTCTCAATTTCCTAGGACCATTGTTTCTAATTTCATTTTGTAAAAGAAACAACATCTGCAAGTCAGGATAACGTAATTTACGTTCATCTCTTATGGAAACGTATTATGGGCTCCTGGGATCGAACCCGGGCCTTTACAGAGAGGAGAATAGTATTCTGGGGGTTCAGCATCGTAGAAACACAATGCAGTTTGTTTCAGATTTTTAGGTCAAGCCGTTTTTTGAGATAAATAGGGGGACGGACAGACGGACGGACGGACAGACATTTGCTTTATTTATATATGATGAGTAATTTATCTATTTTCATCTGTGATAATTTGAGAATTTTTATTAAATGTAATTATATGGCCATATTAAATTATCCTTATAATTTCCATGGTCATGATGCTTTCAATATATTTACCTTTGATATTTTAGTGGTTAGTGGTAGATATTAATGTATTTTGTAATGAAAAAGTTTTCCTCCTTTTTATCACAGATCGGGGTTCACCTTTAAAAACGTCTGAAATGGTTGAATTCCACGGAGATTGGCTTTCCATATTGATTGCTAATAGTACCGTTAAAGGGCAGACATTGCTGCTGTTACATTCCTGTCAATAAGCTTGTAACATTTTCATGAAAATGTTGAAAGTGGCTGGGGCATAACAAATCTATTTCGTAATAAAACCTCACATCTGTGCTCTTAAGATATTATCTATACGTTTGATCGGATTTGTTTAACCCACTATGTTTTTCGATGTCAATAGGAAAATTTTCATGTTGGCAACAGATATTTTGTAAATACTTTTGTAGACCTGAAACTTTTTTCCCCTCTGAAGAAGTTGTTCTGGTATTTTTTCATATTCATTCTCACTGACTAGATTAATTCCATCTATAAATTCTTCTATTTATTTATAAGCATTTGTGTATATATATTATTAATTATTAGAATTACATATACAATCCTAAATTAAAGGAAGAAAATNCATCCTGATATGTTATTTTAAACAGGCTGAATCTTAGCGCCAAGGCAAACTTCTGCAGATATTTGTCATCATATGAATTCCAAGATCTCTCTAACAAATCGTTTCCGGCTCTGAAAATGACACAGGAAACACAGGTCTGAATTTAACATTTCCGACAGACTACGTCTATGAATGACGAATATTTCGAGAAAATTGAATGAGGGTTTGGCAGATCACCTATTTAGAAAGGCGTTTACGAATTAGTGGCTATCCTCATTATTTTCAACATTCCCATTGTGCAAACCTCTGTCAGGAAGAGCTGAAAATTGAGGGTTCATAACCCCCAGTTTTCACCCTCTGAATGCGGGCCGAAGACCAACCTCATAATGAGAACGAGGAATCCCGAAATTGGCTTCACCCAATTGCCATTACACCAACTGCTGCGATAACACATTTAATATCACTCTGAATTTGTCAACAGATAGGAAATCGTTATGGAAAGTTTCACCTCAGTGATATTTTTGATTCATTTTCAGTTGTCATTTAGATAGTGAATTCCTCGGATAATTGAAAATAACTTAATATATATTCAGAAATATAATGCTTTCGAGTGACTATGATTATTTCCAGCATGGTGATAAAGTTGTTGAGAAAAATTTTTGAAATAAATATTTTCACCCGTTTCTTACTCCTATGAAAAAACATTTGTTCGACAACGCGTACACTGTAAGAAATTTCTATTCGGTTTTGGAATAGCTTTTTATATCGATTAGGATGGAATCCAAAAATGTAGAAGTATATATAGAATATTATTTCCTAATTAATTAATACCTATTTCCCTCATAGGAATGAATAATTGTATACCAAGAATATTATTTCCCTCATAGGAATGTATAATTGTATACCAAGAATATTATTTCTCTCACTCTAAGTGAACTCTAGGACTACAGATAAATCAAAGTGGATTTTATTATGCTCTTATAAATGTTTACTTCTTGTTGTATTAAGAGGAATGCCTTACCTAATACTTAACGAAATTAATCTTTGTGAAATGATAAGTACTAATATAAATTCCTTCCTAATGATAATTGGCAGTGTTTACAGAGTGTGCTACTTTTATCCTTAAGCGGACTATCATTACACTACGAGTTAATCGTTAACTTCATTTTGAAGAGTATAGTAAGGATTTAATTTATATGAGACTTAATTATTAGCACCTTGGAGATCGGCTATTATTAGGGATGGCCTGATGAGCTGGCATATTTGACATTTCTCTTAAATGAATCCGCTGCATCCGTAGCTGCATCATGAGGCATGAATCTTTCAAGATGTCGTTTACGGAATGTAAATATATTTCAGGGGTGACCTACTACGGACCAGTCCTCGCATTACTTCCTTCACTCATTGTAAGTGAGACATTTGAAGAATGTTTAATTTTGATTTCGTATCCTGTTTATACTTCTTTTAGGGGTCCTCCCAAGCTTAGCGCTCGAGTTGACAGAGGAAAAGAAAAGAAAACAGTGGGGGGAAAGCTTTGGTTGGAATGCTTATAAGGTGGTTCAATGAGGCAGGTGGGAGACACTCAGGGGCTAAAATAGTGCAACCAGAATGAAGATAGCGTTGGAGTCGAGAGCCTAAAGAAATAACAAGCTGGTCTATTATTACCGCGTGATTCAAAAGTTTTGAATTGGCGGAGGGTAGAATGATTAATGTGTGACGAAGACGTATGATATATGGAGGAAGGCGTTGGTCCGGATAATTTAAAAAATTGTCTGTCTGATGGGGAAAAAAACGGAGGTCGACTATAGATAGATATTTTTGCGAATGCGCGACTGCCCTACTGTAATATTAATGGTACGAGTGCCTTATTTCTTCTTTATGAACGAAGTTAAACTTATAAATAATTTTATTATTTACTTTGCTGTGGTGTATCCACTTCTCCTAGTTCAGATAAATTTAAATATTTTCAGTAAATATTATAATTATTTATTTAACGCAAACAGGTGCCTCCAATTATTTCTCTACACAACGACGAACACGTAAAATTCTGTTAGGCGGGACTTGAACCCGAGACCTTAGAGTTAGAAGGCTAGCGCACTAACCATCCCGCCACAGGAAAGAGATCAGCATCAAATGAATAATTTATGAATGAGAGTTTAAATTGATAAATAGTGAGTGCACCGAAAAAATGGCCGTACATTAATTAATCGATGGAATGGTTAAAATAAACATCCGCGCGTGTTTTTATTTAATTGATAAATCATGCCGTTTTCTATGATAGGACCTCATGTTTTAAGAACAATTGGAATTAAACGCAAATCGTATACAACAGTATTTATGTTTTTATAATTGTTTAGTCATCATTTCAACGCCGCTAAAAGAGCTATCTATTGTTTTTGTGCGTTAGGAGTTATATTATAAAATAGAACCCTTAATTAATGTCATATCTTTAAACAAATTATCTTCGGTGTACCATCGCCATAGTTAGCGAATAAAACTTGACATATTCTTGAATTTGATATGTAATAGCCTTAGGAAGGAGCATGCTCCCTTTATACCAACTACTCTGATAATCTTTTAATAGATGGAAGCTTTCGAATGTTTTAAAATGTATCCTCCAAAGGTGACCCATTTTTCTAATTCAGTGGTTAATATATCTTAGAATCATTCCAGTATACTTCATTCACAGGGCGTTATTGGAGAAAGGCCTCGGAAAACGGTTCAATTATTTTTAAAATTTGTGACGATAAGGATAAGCTCATTTAGCAGGAAATAAAATCATAAGAAATGGTTGTACTGAGGGTATGAGGGAAAATTTCTGATGCTATGATGATTCTGGAAAATTTCTTACACGTGTAATACATACTATTTTTCCTTAGAACGTTTTCATCTTCAGAAATAAAGTTAAATCACTTACGCTTGCTACGGAATTTATTTTTATAAGTAGGACGTACTATAAAATCTGGAGAGAGATGAAATATTTAATAATATAATAACTCCAAAAACAATAAAAATATGATACTACCCAATGAGCATTTTGCCATCCATTGAGTCATCTTCATTACCTATCGACCGAAGTATGCGACCAGGATCTGCTTCGCATATTCGTATTGCATTCGGATGTTTACAGAACGTAATGTTGAATAATTGCTATTACCATGAAATGAAAGCTACTGCATTTCTTAATTATTATAAATGTTATTCGTTTGAATCATGTCATTAAAATTATTTCAAATATTAGTTTTTGAATCTTTGCGATTTCTGTAGCGCTAACCAGTCCGCCGGCGTGTGTTAATATCCTATATATTTGAGCCCGAGAAGCTATTTAGATGGCTGAATGTTACCATGTTTACTTCTGGCGAATTTTTTATTGAAGTTTAATGACAAAAATTCTCATAATATAAGAAATTATCTATTCCATGACCTCGGCTTCGAACTGCATTCCTTTTTTATCAATCTCGAGTTGAAATTGTTGCATTTTTTATTATTTAGATTTCTTATAAAGCTATATTTGTGTACATGGTTTCCAGATTTTTCCGTTTCTGTTCATCGTAATTAAAATATATCAATCATGGCTTACCCTACACTTTTCCGCCTCGTAATTTATTCTTTGTCTCTGTTGATGATGTCCAAGAAACTTGTCATAATAAAGTCATTCGCGTGTTCTAATAATTGTGTTAGCGAAGTAATGATGGGCGCGTAAAAATGTTTTAGAAAATTTTGGTGTATTGGCATCAATTCAACAGAAATCATTAATAACATCCTGATATGTTATTTTAAACAGGCTGAATCTTAGCGCCAAGGCAAACTTCTGCAGATATTTGTCATCATATGAATTCCAAGATCTCTCTAACAAATCGTTTCCGGCTCTGAAAATGACACAGGAAACACAGGTCTGAATTTAACATTTCCGACAGACTACGTCTATGAATGACGAATATTTCGAGAAAATTGAATGAGGGTTTGGCAGATCACCTATTTAGAAAGGCGTTTACGAATTAGTGGCTATCCTCATTATTTTCAACATTCCCATTGTGCAAACCTCTGTCAGGAAGAGCTGAAAATTGAGGGTTCATAACCCCCAGTTTTCACCCTCTGAATGCGGGCCGAAGACCAACCTCATAATGAGAACGAGGAATCCCGAAATTGGCTTCACCCAATTGCCATTACACCAACTGCTGCGATAACACATTTAATATCACTCTGAATTTGTCAACAGATAGGAAATCGTTATGGAAAGTTTCACCTCAGTGATATTTTTGATTCATTTTCAGTTGTCATTTAGATAGTGAATTCCTCGGATAATTGAAAATAACTTAATATATATTCAGAAATATAATGCTTTCGAGTGACTATGATTATTTCCAGCATGGTGATAAAGTTGTTGAGAAAAATTTTTGAAATAAATATTTTCACCCGTTTCTTACTCCTATGAAAAAACATTTGTTCGACAACGCGTACACTGTAAGAAATTTCTATTCGGTTTTGGAATAGCTTTTTATATCGATTAGGATGGAATCCAAAAATGTAGAAGTATATATAGAATATTATTTCCTAATTAATTAATACCTATTTCCCTCATAGGAATGAATAATTGTATACCAAGAATATTATTTCCCTCATAGGAATGTATAATTGTATACCAAGAATATTATTTCTCTCACTCTAAGTGAACTCTAGGACTACAGATAAATCAAAGTGGATTTTATTATGCTCTTATAAATGTTTACTTCTTGTTGTATTAAGAGGAATGCCTTACCTAATACTTAACGAAATTAATCTTTGTGAAATGATAAGTACTAATATAAATTCCTTCCTAATGATAATTGGCAGTGTTTACAGAGTGTGCTACTTTTATCCTTAAGCGGACTATCATTACACTACGAGTTAATCGTTAACTTCATTTTGAAGAGTATAGTAAGGATTTAATTTATATGAGACTTAATTATTAGCACCTTGGAGATCGGCTATTATTAGGGATGGCCTGATGAGCTGGCATATTTGACATTTCTCTTAAATGAATCCGCTGCATCCGTAGCTGCATCATGAGGCATGAATCTTTCAAGATGTCGTTTACGGAATGTAAATATATTTCAGGGGTGACCTACTACGGACCAGTCCTCGCATTACTTCCTTCACTCATTGTAAGTGAGACATTTGAAGAATGTTTAATTTTGATTTCGTATCCTGTTTATACTTCTTTTAGGGGTCCTCCCAAGCTTAGCGCTCGAGTTGACAGAGGAAAAGAAAAGAAAACAGTGGGGGGAAAGCTTTGGTTGGAATGCTTATAAGGTGGTTCAATGAGGCAGGTGGGAGACACTCAGGGGCTAAAATAGTGCAACCAGAATGAAGATAGCGTTGGAGTCGAGAGCCTAAAGAAATAACAAGCTGGTCTATTATTACCGCGTGATTCAAAAGTTTTGAATTGGCGGAGGGTAGAATGATTAATGTGTGACGAAGACGTATGATATATGGAGGAAGGCGTTGGTCCGGATAATTTAAAAAATTGTCTGTCTGATGGGGAAAAAAACGGAGGTCGACTATAGATAGATATTTTTGCGAATGCGCGACTGCCCTACTGTAATATTAATGGTACGAGTGCCTTATTTCTTCTTTATGAACGAAGTTAAACTTATAAATAATTTTATTATTTACTTTGCTGTGGTGTATCCACTTCTCCTAGTTCAGATAAATTTAAATATTTTCAGTAAATATTATAATTATTTATTTAACGCAAACAGGTGCCTCCAATTATTTCTCTACACAACGACGAACACGTAAAATTCTGTTAGGCGGGACTTGAACCCGAGACCTTAGAGTTAGAAGGCTAGCGCACTAACCATCCCGCCACAGGAAAGAGATCAGCATCAAATGAATAATTTATGAATGAGAGTTTAAATTGATAAATAGTGAGTGCACCGAAAAAATGGCCGTACATTAATTAATCGATGGAATGGTTAAAATAAACATCCGCGCGTGTTTTTATTTAATTGATAAATCATGCCGTTTTCTATGATAGGACCTCATGTTTTAAGAACAATTGGAATTAAACGCAAATCGTATACAACAGTATTTATGTTTTTATAATTGTTTAGTCATCATTTCAACGCCGCTAAAAGAGCTATCTATTGTTTTTGTGCGTTAGGAGTTATATTATAAAATAGAACCCTTAATTAATGTCATATCTTTAAACAAATTATCTTCGGTGTACCATCGCCATAGTTAGCGAATAAAACTTGACATATTCTTGAATTTGATATGTAATAGCCTTAGGAAGGAGCATGCTCCCTTTATACCAACTACTCTGATAATCTTTTAATAGATGGAAGCTTTCGAATGTTTTAAAATGTATCCTCCAAAGGTGACCCATTTTTCTAATTCAGTGGTTAATATATCTTAGAATCATTCCAGTATACTTCATTCACAGGGCGTTATTGGAGAAAGGCCTCGGAAAACGGTTCAATTATTTTTAAAATTTGTGACGATAAGGATAAGCTCATTTAGCAGGAAATAAAATCATAAGAAATGGTTGTACTGAGGGTATGAGGGAAAATTTCTGATGCTATGATGATTCTGGAAAATTTCTTACACGTGTAATACATACTATTTTTCCTTAGAACGTTTTCATCTTCAGAAATAAAGTTAAATCACTTACGCTTGCTACGGAATTTATTTTTATAAGTAGGACGTACTATAAAATCTGGAGAGAGATGAAATATTTAATAATATAATAACTCCAAAAACAATAAAAATATGATACTACCCAATGAGCATTTTGCCATCCATTGAGTCATCTTCATTACCTATCGACCGAAGTATGCGACCAGGATCTGCTTCGCATATTCGTATTGCATTCGGATGTTTACAGAACGTAATGTTGAATAATTGCTATTACCATGAAATGAAAGCTACTGCATTTCTTAATTATTATAAATGTTATTCGTTTGAATCATGTCATTAAAATTATTTCAAATATTAGTTTTTGAATCTTTGCGATTTCTGTAGTAGTAGTAGTATTGTTAAAAGTGATTCGACAACTTAGGTCATTTCGCACATAGGCCCCCACTGGGAATCGAACCCGGGACCGCTTTCACAGAAATCGAACGCGTTGCCCACTTGGCTACCCGAGAGCCGATTTCTGTATTAACCTGTAATATACTTTACTTCCACGCTCTTAATATATGTTTCCTGTATTAAAAAAAAAATTCGCACCAGCCCTTGGTAGAAAATCAACCAGAATGGGGTCGTTTCGTTGACATCGAAGATTTTTATGATATGAGGTGTAACGTAGCCTTTTATCTACCGGAAGCCTCAATCAGCGATTACTTGAATGGCTTTCTCGTCTTAAGAATTCTTTCATCGACTCCATATCGCTCTCTACACTCCCTCGTTTCGATTAAAAATTCCAGCCATTGTTCTCCGCGATAAATATAGGACTTCGGTGGCTTTCCAACGATCCCAAAACTTTTGAGGATCGCTGGGTTAACACAGGTTGCTCTAGTACCCCGATGTCCCAGTCATTCGCTTCCTTTCCTTTAGCTCCTTACAATCGAAATGCAGATTCCGAAGCGTCCCAGAAAAGCACAACCCCCTTATCCCAGTTCGATTCTTTTTTCGCATCGATAGAAGAAGAAAAAGGTGGTGATTCTGTTGCAGCTAAATAAAGCCCCTTCCTTCTGCGTACAAAAGCAGATAAAATGTTTACCTTCACTTTCACCGTAAAGGAAATTTTAAGGTTGTAGTTACTCCGAGAGAGTTGAATTCCCAAAATAAACATGATAGTTATGCGTATCATACCTTTATTTTCTTGTACATTTTTAGAACTACTGCGAAAGTAGATCAATACTTATATATTTAGCTGCTTTTCATAAATGTGTGACTCTTCCTTAAATAGTCTTTTTCTGGTCGAATTTGGAATATGATTGTTCAGAATTCTGTGGCGTGAATAAATTTATCAACGCTTACTTCAGGACCTATCAATAAAGCAATCGCTGTCAGAAAATTTATCAGCCCAAAGGCTCTATAAATCCTCTCCTTCTCTACCAACAGCTACCAAAAGGTTCAAAAAGGGGATAGGGGGCCCAAGCAAGATGAGGAGTGAGGCTTTTCTGACCAAGCCAGAATACCATAAGTGGAAATGTGTAAGTATCTTGTAAGTGTAGCACAATGGACTTCTGAAAACAATTTTCATTGAATTCAACTAGTAGCGATCATTGCTTTGTATGTACAAAAATGGTGAATGATTTTAGGAATAATGAATAGGTATACCTTTCATTGGATACATATATTATAATTTTAAATTATTGTCCCCAAATCGTTGAATTAATGCCGTTGTTTGAATCTTATGTTAATCTAAATAGGTTATTATATCTAGAATAGAAATAGGATCAAACGTTCGGCATCAACGAACCACGAAACAAAAACGGATTATTACCCAATTCACATCCAGGAGATTTTTTGCTCCATATTTTTCCAAACTACCATTCGAAGAAAATCGCTTTTTCGCTACTCCATTACCATTCACGATTCCGCACCAACAAACAGCCGCAGATTCTCTTCTGTTATTACAATATATATGTGCCATGGAAAGGAAAAACTTCCGGGTATCGCAGAAGAGGTGTATCAACAGCTTTTTTCCCTTCATTCGCTGGGAAAAATCGCTAGAAATAACGTCGACCCATCCAAGAGTTCGGAGGAATGACAGATATATAGCATCCAAGGCAAACAAAAGAGCGTGAGCTCCATTTCGGACTCGATAGGTCTCCATTCCGAGAGATGGGGGAAAGAGAGATTTCAGATATTTACTCCACAGGCGGCTTATTTTCCGCTCCAGCTCCTCAAGGGAGCCGAACCTTGAAAAATAGAATGCGAGCACTAAAGGCGCTCCTCAAGGCTTAGAGATATCCTCAATGGCCCGAGAAGTGGATGTGCGAATCTATATGAACGTAGATTCGAGTCCGTTTCTCATTGAGAATGGCTTAGAGCAGCCGAGGATGACGTTATGCAAATTCCTCGCGAGGGAATATCGGCTTCGTGGGAGGTCCAGGAGATATTAAGAAAACAGACTTAGTGCTAAGGCATACGCGTTTTCCTCGGTTCATGCAAATACTGAGAATGCAGAATGCGCGGTTGTCTTAATAGTGACACGGATTGTCAAATCCTCTACTGCTCGTCCTGATCTCTATAAATCAGAAGTTTTAGCTCTTTTTAAACAAGATAACATATTTTTGTATGTACAGTTACTCCTGAAGATTTTTCCCAATGCAATATTTAATTTTATGGATACTGCTATGGATAATGATCTAATTTCTTTTTCGAAATCTTAAAATAGATAATTCTTACCTTCCTTTCAACAGTTGGGAAACTAGTAAAAAACTAAATGTTGGGGCTGCAATATCCTAATAATGTGGCTACTTTAATTGGTGATGATTTAAAAATATTCAAGGTTGTTTATGAAGAAGGAAAGATAGCTGGTGATCGTAAGTGAACAGTAGCTATTAATGGAAACGTTCGTCTTATGCTTTTCAGTTGTCTTGTTAAGTAAATTTCCCTCATAAGTGTACTACTTTCTTTCTTTTCTCATTTCTTACTGATCCTAATGGGTTTGAAAATGTAACGATTTGCGTTCCGAACATCTTGAATTACCACTGCATAACCAAGAGAATAAAATTAAATTGTAAGTGATTAGATGTAAAACTATTCCAATGTAGTTGGTAAAATGAAATGAACATATCTGGAAAGTTGGCGATGACATCAGAAAATGTCATTAACCAGGACACTCACGAATAAAATTAGTAAAATGTCAGAAGGAAGTCAGTATGTTATTCCTAATTTTTGGCGCAAGCTATGCCTGTTTCAACGGACTTTAAGATGATCTTTTCCTTTTTCCTGGAATCAGCATTTCTTTCCTTTTCTATTCATCTGGTTAAGGTAAAAATTAAGCTTATTAAGTTTATGTTTCCCGTAGTTATTATTTAGTTTCCTTTGGACGCATTATAAAAATAGCGATTGGCGTATAGCGTAGTTTATTGATTCTAAATCTGTTGCTTGGAAGGATACTTATTTTAACAGATAAACAGGGGAAAACCGTGTCGGCATATTCAATTGATGATTTTGATATCTCATAACTAAATTAGCCCAGTCTGATATTCAGCTAATCGGAAGTAAAACCTTTAATTGGTATAAACATGAGGCGAGAGGAAGGTTTGATTTCCTTGAGATCAGGTTACAGACATTTCTTTTACAATGACAATGGAAAATATTTTACTCGCGTCGCTATATTAATTACATCCATTTGTAAGCTACCTCTTTCTGCATGATCCCCCCTTTCTGTCTTCTTCAGCGATCTTAATTCTTTTACCCACTTACGTCTCAATGCCATCCGAAGATCTTCTCATCCTGCCTTCCATTGGAAAAGCCCGTCCCATAATCTGAAGGATTTGTCTCTGTCCAGCAGATTTATCTCGAAAACTCTGTCACCTTTCTCCTCTTTTCCTTACCAAGATGAGTCTTCAGGACTCCCCAAAGGTATGGCCCCTATCTGATGCGGATGGTGTTTGGAAGGTTGTTTCTAGCGAAGCCATACTCGGAGCGCGTGAGAAGCTGTGATTCTCAGACATCAGTCTCTCTTGCCTTTCTCTTTTCCTTCCTCCTTTTTCTCCTCTTCCTCCTCGTTCCTCAAACTCATATATCACAGTTCCACCTACCTTCCAAACAGTATAACGCGCATATTTGTTATTTCACCTGGCAGTCAAGGCAGCCTTCTCTACGGAGACAAATTTCGTCCGTCGTCGATTCAATGATCTTAGTCTCTTGAAAACTGGATTGAACAATTTTTTGAGTACTCTATATTTGCATTCCCATAGATGATCCCTTAGAAGTCTATTTCATTGTATAAATATATGACTTGGATGAATTTAGCCTTACGTTCGATTATAAGGTAATTCATTCTATTAAAGGTTATTAAAACAAAGCTTCATATTTACTTTCATTTTTTAAAGCTTATCGGATGAAATAGATTCTCAGTCTTGCAGTGTCTGTATCAGTAAATGAATCATTTCCAGGATAACGGAAACTATTTCTTTTTATCTGCTGCAAAATGGTAATAGAATTCATTATTATAATTTAATATAATTACAGTTGTGACTGAACAATAAAATAGCAGTTTCTTGATGCTTTCTTTCCTTATACAAACACCTAAGATTTTGATGGGGTAATATTTTCAAAGAATAGCAGCATGTTGCTGAATTTATAGATACCCACGGAAATTCCATTCGCGATTTTCATCTAGTTGGCTTTTTTTGTCCATTCATAATTTTTTGTGCATCTGCCAGGCTTAATCTGCGCTCAGCAGTAAATTCCCGGATGAATTGGCAACTCTTTAACCGGGATTATAAATGACTCAATGATAATACCTCTGGAACCATGTTAATCTGTATTTTAAAGTTTTGTCCAGGGATTCGGCTGTATTGAGTTTTTCATTAGTTTTTGGATATGAAAATGATCAATTTAATTGCAATTGAAGCAGGGCTACTTAAACTGTGGCTTCCGCAGCTTTCGAGAGGGAGTCGTAAAAATTTGGTGATTATAAATAAACTAATCAGAAGAGATCGTAAGGGTCTCGTAAAAAAAGGGGGTAAACGTAAGATGCTCGTCACAAGAAATAGCTTAAGAAGCCCTGATCTTAAGCATAGATTAAGCTTTCATATCCGAAACCGTAACTGTGAGCCTTCTTAGAATATTGGGATCTGCACATAGGAAAGGGAATGCTACTTAACTCCATAACTTCCGCGACATCCTGTCGACCTCGTTAATGAATTGCGCGCGGTGGAGTCCCAGAAAATGGCCGTTGCCGAAATGAGAAAGAAGTTACGCTATTAATCGAAAAATGTCCTGGAGATGTGCCTGATCTTTTCGAATAACGTTATGGGCAACCGTATCCATTCCTCATATGTGCAAAATGGTTTGAAGAAATGCGTCTTCGTTGGTAGGATGAGAACGTTAGACAGATGAATGAGAGCTATTGCGCGGGAAGAGGAGAGTAGGAAAGCGACATGCTTAAAAAACTGAAGAGCGAAAAGGCAGTGAGAAAGGAGAAAGGGAGAGAGGAAAGATTTTCGGGGTGGACGAGAGATAAAAACGTGAGGAGAAGGACATAATGAGATGACGGGAATAGAAACCCTGAAGGAAAGGTGATTGAACTTGAGGATGGATAGAGGGACGCTTAGAAGCAAAGATGGATGCGGAAAAAGAGCGACGTGTTGAAGTATTGTCACGAGACTGAGCGAGAAGAAAGAAAGATGAACAGGGATGATGAAAACGACGAAGGACAATACGTGTGTGATTTTTCGGTGAGCTATTTTCCGCGATCACGTATATATTTAATTTTCATGGAATTTCCAGGCTTAGAACATGTAGAAAAGTTTCTCGAAGGATGTCAAATTAATAAAATTCCCCAAATTCCGTAACGAAGGTGACTCATGAGCCTCTACAAGCTGAAAGATTATCCCTAATCGATTACTTTCGCGTATCGCTCGCGGAAAAAATGAGTTCTTGAATCGATTGGTTCTAGCATCTATTTCCATGATCTTTCTCGCAGTATCGGAGCGGCCTATGTAGCATGGTGAACGCATTATGTCTGCTACATCATCTCTAAATGTGCTTTCTCTGAATTTATCCAGTAAATTGATCCTTTGTTGAAATCTTCTAACTTCCAAGGATTCCCATTTTGCGTCCTGTAGCATCTGAGTGACGCTCACTGATTTATCGTAGCAATTCTTCACAAAACGTATCGCCTTTCGCTGCACCTTTTCTAATTCTTTAATACTTTATATTGGCTACATAATCTCTGAACGTGCTTTCTCTGAATTTATCCAGTAAATTAATCCTTTGTTGAAATCTAAAACGTCCTGAAGCATCCGAGTGACGCTCACTGACTTATCGTAGCAATTCTTCACAAAACGTACCGCCTTTCGCTGCACCTTTTGTAATTCTCGACTTTATTCGTTTTGTCGTAAAGAAGTTATAAATAAAGTATTAAAATTTTTTATAATATCCATTGGCTGTAATAATTTCCTGAGACTTGCATCGTTATTCAGTTCATTCTGTTATTTATATAATATGTTAGCTGCTTTGATTCTTGTAAAGAAATGTCAGCAACAGAATTCAAATCTACTTAACCCTGAGCAACAACAAAATACTCATAAAATTTCTAGTTCTGTGCTACTTTATGGAAATAGCTAGTTATTGACATAACCTGCGGAGTTGGTATTACTTACTCTATTATATACCTCATTACTGAAAGTAATCAGGTGAAAATAGATATTTGATTTCTGGACACTGAAAAGTAGAAAAATAGAATCTAGAAAAGTTGGAAATGAATGATGTAGAAATGTGTCATCATTGCGATTGAATATCATAAGTTCATTTCATCTTTCTTCCCCTTGAATCATAAGGAAGGAAAATAAAGCAGGAGTCCTTTGTGATGGAATAAATTTACGCTAACGAAGGGCGTATAATTTTACGGCTTAGACTTTAAAATAAACTAGGGGAGATGGTCATATCTGCAGTAGAATTCCTCGTTGCTGATGATTTAAGTAGAGGTAGCTTTTATTCGTGTCTTAAGTGCCTTATTATCTTAAGGAGGAAAACATTTAAAAATCACTTTGCTACGGATACATAAATCAGTAGACTAAGTGATGGATGCGAGTCTTACGGTGGTCGACTGTATTTACAGAGGGCATAAGTCGAAAATTTCTCCCGCGAATTCAGGCACACTTTGCGTTTCATTCAAAGAGGAGGTACCTTCAAGACCAAAAACCTCAGGGGATTCATCATTATTTCTTTTTCATGTCGAATTGTGAATCACCAATTTCGGGATTCGAAATTTAAGGATTTGAAAATTCCTTTTATATCATTTTGGCAAAAATTAGCGTATTTTTAAGAGAAACTACACTGTAAAACTTATCTGGAACATTCGGTTTTCAGTACAGTCAGCTACGGAATTTGTTGGATCGGAGCAATGGTTTACAGAAGCAGAGAGATAACGAGCATTTCTCAACTGAGAGTTTTAGAGGCTAAGGATTGCTGAGATTTTGCCAAACATTCTTGAATTGCGACCGTTGGCTTTGTTGGGCACTTCCTTCTATCCATTCACCCCTAAAATAAAGCTTGACTATTAGAGTAAAAACATTTTTAATGTCTTTGAAATGAGGCTTCGCCTGAGCTATCAAGATGATACACTTTTTTCCGTCTGAATTAGAATTTTTTGGTTGGGAATTGACGCTAAAACCGTCGCTTTACAATTAATTCAACTAATTTTTTAATTTGACAATTTATTCAAGACTTACGTTGCTATTATGTGCACCTATTAATTTTACATCAATTTTCTGGAAATTTGGACACCTGTATATTATTAAGATTAATTCACACATTCACATTCACATACATTTCATTGAGCTCCCGGGTAGCCAAGTGGGAAACGTGTTAAATGTCGGCGTAAACGGTCACGGGTTTGATTCCTGGTGGGAGTCTACGTGCAAAATGACCTCAGGAGTCGAAACACTTTCAACAATCCCAATACTAATTGTCCATTTCATTATAAAATAATTCATTATTCGAGAAATAAGAACTAATTTTCTCTTAACTAACATAGATTTCAAACAGACCTCAAAAGACACAAGTAAATTAATTTTATGTAATAAAACTAGGTATTATTTTTGTTTTTGGAGTTCGATGAAGAGAGGAAATAAAAGGTCTTAAGTTGCTAGGACTTGAACAATAACCGTTTTCTTCCTGAGCGGATGCTCTGCCAATTGAACTACCTCAGTGGAACGAATTTTTGTTTTCGTGTCCGACTGGAGATTAAAAATCCGTACCATACATTATTCATCACTTTCTTGATATTTGAATTAGGTAGTAATTATTTTTTTCTGATATAGGTAGGGGCGAACTTATAGCCTCTGCAACCCAATTCTTCTGGGGAGGGCGATATTTGAGAAACCCAAGTCTCGCCCTCTCTAAAAGTATTGGGGCCCCCTTTTAGTGAGCCCCCAGATTCTTCATTACGCATTTGAATACAAGAAATAAGGAAATATTTAAGAGATATGCTTAACGCTTCTTAGTAGTTGCTTTATCCTTATCCTAAGAGTTCTCGGAGAAAATAGGGGTTCTACGAATATAATTTATACTTTCATTTTTCTTTAGAAAAGAAAAGTATAAATTACTTTCGGAAAGTTTAACTAGCAATCTAAATTATGTCAACTTAACTACGACGATTAGCCTAGCTATTCTACGGAATAATTTTCCTTACAGGTGGAGTTGCATATCTTTTACTTTACTGCATTATGCTTCCTTCTATTAAGTCGGGTATTTGCATCTTTCATTATCATAACTAATACCAGAGTATTTACAGTTAATGCCAATCTGTATTCGACATCAAATTGCAGCCTATTTCCATTTTGTTGATTGATTCTAAAAATATTCAGATTGAAATGCTTTTACAGATTTTCAAGGTAGGTGGAAAAAATATCTACTTTTTTCTTCTTACATTTTGAAAGTTTGATGTACTATCTTACTTCTGTAAATAATCTAGCAACTGCATTTTCTCCCGCACGTGCGCGATTTATCGATACAGATCTTTCTTGCATCCCTCCTTTTGGTCTCAAGTTCCCTCCCCATCCCCTCAGTGCCTCTAATTCGGCGAATCCTTAAATAAAAACTATTTTCAAACTGCTGTTGCCCCTTTAGTCCGCTCAAAAAACTCTCTCCTCTTCTTGTTTGCGTCTCTTCCTCCGTGGTTTTTTATCACCCCTTTCCACCCACCTTTCTCCCCAGAAACCTCCCTCCATTTCTCCTCCTTGACCTCCTTCCTCCCCTCCCACACCTAACAGCCTCCCAACTATGCTCCATCCTACTTTCGCTCCAGCCTAAAACTCCGTTCATTCATTCATTTCCATTCATGCTTCCATCTCTCCCTTCCCTCAGCCCCTTCTCCAACCCCGTCCTAACTCCAAGGAGTTCATTCACGAGTCTCCGCGTAATCATATGATCGGGAAGTCCCCCGAAGAGAAAGATGAAATTGCCACCGACTCCTTCAAGGTGAGCGTATTTTTACCTTTCTTAACCGGCTTCGAGGAGGGATAATATAATTCAATCACAGACATAGTCATGAACATAATATGAGTAAATTTCAACTTACTAAGCGGCAGGGATATTAAGGGAAAGAGGTACCATTTGCTGTTTAAATTGAAAACTTATCTGTCTGATGAATTACGAATAGCTCCAATTTTTGGACAGCAGAACTCTGTAAGCTTGTTGTTGTTAAATAATAAACAATAATTAAAACTCCATGAAGTCCTAATATTTTTGTGCACAGTTACGCAACGAGATCCGCTATTACTTTATCAACATCTTTCTTCACTTTCTACGAACATAAAATACTAGGTATTTTTGTCTGAAAAATAATAAAGATGAACTAAACTTCGTCGTAAATGCTTTATGATCTCAATTATATGATCATTTCCCTTATAGGAGGCAGCCAACTAAAAAATTTCGCTTTATTGATTATATTAATCCTGTCTCAGAAATGAGTACAGGAAAACAAACCCCTATCGCAAGAAATCACACTTAAACAAATTCTTAGGAATTTATAATGGAAAATTGGAGGGTTGATGTTTTACAATTAGAGTAAAAATTTACTTTGGCGTAGTTGTTTTGCCTCATAAGACCGAGCCTCGTATTGTATATTTTACAAATCTTCAGCTTTTTCTACCGCGCTTTTAATTGCTGACGGAAACTCCTTGAGAAACCTGTGGTCACAAGGAAACGATCCTAAAGATAGCTTTACCGAGGCAGCTCACATCTCGACAGCGTCAACACAGTAGCAGTCAAAATTCATGAATCGACAGAACGTCGATATATTTTCTCTTTTCCCTCGAACGATGTTTTTTAAAATAATATACATGCATTAATTGCTCGGAAATAAATTCATTCCCGAGTATTTTAGGCAAGGTTCCACGAACGGAGCGTATTTAGCTGTGGGTGTGCTCTATTTTATAGATTGGAGCATCGTAAAGCGTCTTTATGAGATTCTTAAGGAAAGGGGACCTCGGCGTTCGGCGCCTCTTACCAGAGGGGTGGAAGGTCCGATCGTCTTCATGAAGGACAGTCGAAGGAGAAAGTATCCTAGCCAGGCTAATTAAAGATTTCATCTTAAGGTAGATTCAACTTCAGCCTCCTCCTCGAGAATTAAAGGATTTATGCACGAAAGTTGTTTACATATTCCGTGCCGTCGGCTCTGAATGGCCTTTTAGCGGTATGTTCGTTTCTTTCGCGTCGATAAACGCTGCCCCATAGTGGATTATCCATTCCCGCGACCACCGCGGCGACTAAGACGATGACGATGGTGTACTCAACGAGTCATTCTCTCATAATTGTTCTCGTAAAGTTCTTTGAGACGCGATAAAAGTGCCACGAACGCTCAGGATCCGTCGGATAAATTTGTTGAAACAAATTGAAGGCGATCGTCTTGGCGCCTAAGGATAAATGATTTCATTTGTCTCTTCTCTGAAGATGCGAACGCCGCTTGTTGATCATCAGATTATCCAGACTCTTCCTTTTCCCTGTCACCGTTTATAAGTCCGGCTATATATAAGATTAGAAAAATAAATTATTAAGCGATGACATTGCCGAAGTCATCTCTTGTAACAGCTCCAATTTCTTTCGTAATATCAGCGTATTTTTCTAACTTTTTCTGAAAAATTTGGCTATAATGCTATTTCTCTATAATATGGAGCACGTTTTGTGGCTGTTTTTCGCTTAATTTTTTTCATAATAAGATACATGGCTGATATCATACTAATCAAAGTTAATAATAAGCTACAGTTGGGTAGAAAAATTTAATCTAGGAAAAATGAAAGTAACTATTAGATTTCCAGAGTTGAGGTTTCACAATTGAGGAAATTATTCGATAACTTTTACTCATCCCATTTATCTAGTTGCTATAAATTATTTGTCAATGGATTTGTATTTGGACTTTGAATGCAAAGTAGTTCTAGTCTTACCAGAACTTAGTAGTCTGGTCTGGTGGTACGTAATCAGTAATTCTTGTTCAATCGAAAAATTGTTTATATCGACTAATTCTTTTGTACAACTTAATATAATACTCTTAATTTTGCAAAAGAATGGAAGTACTTTCATGTTTCACTTCGGTAAAAAATTGAAAGATATTTTACGTTTTCATAAGTTCTGTAGATATTGTTTTATTCCTTACATTAAAGCGTGTTAAATTATATCGGAATTTTGTAGGCAGTTAACATTTTGTCAAGTTATACAATTTTAAATACATATTTATAGTATGCCTGACATCGTATTTTGCAGGTATAAAATTTATTAGTTAGATGCTTTTACCTAAAAGTTAAACTTTTAAAATGAAATACATTTAAATAGTACATAGTAATTCAAAACTAAGTGGAAGCAAATAATACTGATTCAATTTCTATTTAAATTCAATGCGTCCACTCCAATCGTTCATGATTTTTCAGTAACGTTGTTGGGTTTAATTTTGATTCAGCTGAATGGAATATTGCTAACTTTAGTAGTTTTGCGATTATTTTTATTCAGTGGCAACGATTAGCAGGACTTCCATTAAAATAGCAATAAGAAATAAAAGATGATCCCTCTCTGGCTGTTTATTGACATTAATGGTGGTTATAAATTAAAGTAAAATTTCTTTATACGACCTCTGCGTAATAAATCGTGAAGTTGGGGGCTTAAGGTCGTAACGGTTATCATTATCCTCTTAATTAAAAAGGAAAGCGTAAGGCATTTTTTACGAAGGCTCTTTCTTGATCTCACTTATTTTCCCTGCCAAACTCCATTCATTCTTCCTTCTGGTTCTCCCACTTTCGCCTTTACATTTAATTCTGAGCCCATTCATTATTACTTTATCCTATTCATCTTCCAGCTTCCGTATTTAACGCGTTTGTATATAAATGTGCGGAATTTCGGGTTTTTTTCCTCTCCAAAATAACACCTGTTCATTGAAAAATAAGGTAGTGATCCTGTTTGAACTCCGAGGAGAGTAGAGGAAGTCGGGGATGAATTTAGGGAGTGGAGTTATGAATGTTACCGAAAAGCGTTCACTTGATGTACATTATGGAATATTAATGGAAATAATAAGATAGTACTTCATTTGTAGACCTTGCGTCAATACATTGCTGTTCACGTCGTGTATGTGCTATAGTTACGCTTTTTAATTTTCAAGTGGGGGAAAATGATTGAGACAAGTTTACCCAGTGGTTGTAAGAAGAGCGAATGGTTTTATTAAATTAAAATTGTAGGGGGAAAATGCATTTAATTTTTATGTGATCCGAAAAGAATTATTAGAAACGTGTTACTATATTTATACTGGATATCAATTTTTCTAATAAGATGGTTAAATACTTAACCATGTCTTATTTTTAAAGTTAAAAAAAAAATTTGTATAGTATCTCGACAGAACAGTTTGTAATTGACTAATTTTACTATTTCGGGTTTTGATACGTTACTGAAATTCACTTTTTAATGACAGTAAGTAGAAGTGAAAATCAAATCGCAACCACTCTGAGATGCGTCTTGTAAAAGAATTCACATGCTGTCTCATGAAGATTTTCGAAGACGATAAGACACTTCATTCTTCAGATAATATTAATCAATTATCTACCTCCAAATTTATTGTTACAGATCATTTAGCTAGGTTGGTTGTTTTGGGCAAATGCGGATCGATGCTTGACAAGATCATTTCTGTAGTACGTATCGCGCCACAATTGAACAATAGTAGTGCACATTTTAACGGGAAGTATTTTAATATGCAAATACTTGATACATACACAAGTGCATGATTATGAAAGCATTTATAAATAACCTCAAGTGGTACTGAATAATCATTTAATACTATTATTCGTATTTTGAGCACTTAAATAAATGTTGTTTTCAGATTTCCAGATGTATTGGTTGTCTGACGTTTCAGTTAAATTCTTCTTACCTAAAACGCAATTACCCGCTAATTTTCCTCACAGGACTCTGTAAAATTTACTCTCTATCGCTCAGAAAATCTATCCCCATACCTAAGATTACACCTCCTTCTCCATCGTCTTAATTTTCGTTTTAGGGTTCTCACATTTCACCAGAATTCTCTTTTTACTCCTTAAATGGTTTCCGGGAATATATCGCAGCATTTTAGGACCGAAAAAGACCGTCGTTAGGCAAAAATCCTCTCAAAACCTTCATCCCGCTCATTTTCATACACTTCCCCATGAGATTTACAAGTGTTTGTAAAATGACTACACTTCGAATTCGGCGACCTTTATGAACGTACGTACTTCATTCCATCTTAGCCAGGCTCTCCATTTCGTAGATGGACACTCGCCCTGCCCTTGAGTTGCCCTTGGTGTCCATACCTCACATCTGCCAGAAGCGGTCGTATCTTCCCTATCTCTCCTGTCCTGTTCTCCAACCCCCCATCCTCTCCGCAGATCCTCTTTTCCATCTTCTCCCCCCCCTTATCCTTTCTTTATCCCCAAAATTCCATCCCATTACCTCATCTTTACGTTCATTGCCAAATACTTTTTCCTCGTGAATTTTTTTCGCTAAACCTCATCCTCTCCCTCACAACCTTACCATCGTCCCACTCCTCGGCTACCGTCTCGCGTGCCTGACTTTTTTCCCCGACTATATTTTCTCTCAAGAGAGCCGCTCTCTCTAACGCACACGCCTTGAAATATTGTCCGTGGGAAGCGATTTGAATATTTTCTGCTCTGGTGTATTTTTTCGGAGGGCTCTTCTCCCCTCCTTCGGGTCTTTTTGAAGCGCGCACCTGGGTGAGTAAATGAGTCGCATTTCGTCTCATTGAGCATCTTTCACTTTTTATCTCCGAGGGTTATTAAAGGGTTTGAATCATCTGTTAGTCGCGGTTGAAATATTAGCGTGGTACTATACTCAGAGGAGCTCGCAATTTACGTCCCTCAGATGATACACGTGCTCATGTCGTGATTAAGGAGGTGCAGATAGTTGGAATACAGAGCTGGAATGTTCTTATCATGATAAAATAAATTCGATGTGCTAGAAAAGCTCCTGCAAACATAACTTTATGAAAGGAATATTTTTTACTCGTCTTTTGGCGCAAGACAGAGGAAAGTGTATCTTTCATTTACTTTTATCTCTCTTGTTCATGGCTGTGGTCATATGAAGCCAACTTAGGTGTGGATGATGCTAAATAATGGTAATCATATCTCAACTTGTTGAATGTGAAGGAAATTGTTCAACCAGGCTTCGAACTGATGATTTTGCAGGCATTTATGGTAAAAAAATTCTAAAATCATTGAAAAATTGACACGAATCAGAATGCTAGATTTTAATAATTAAGGATTATTTAAAAAATTTAATTTCTAAACATACTGCAGACGAGTTCTTTACACCACCTTATATTGTTATATTTACAGTACACAAAATCAGAGCCGGCTCTAGGCGTGGGCAACGTGGATGATCTCCCAGCTTGACTTCTCCTTAAGGGCGGCCTCGTACGTTTTGATCAAGGCTTTGAAAAGGTAGGGTGGGCAGGCATTTTTGAGTAATATTGAGAGATTTACATTTATTTTAAAAACATTTCAATATCTCCCCTTATTGTTTTCCGCAATTCAGAGAATTGCCGGTGTTTATTTCTTTTATTATATGAGCCGTGTTTCCGTATCCTTCCGTATGTTTTCCTCTCTTATCTTTTTCCGCAACAAATACAGCAAAATCAATAAAATAAGATTTATTTATACATATGGGTCAAATCCTTGAATTTTATTTAGAAGATGGAATTTTTGCTATAGCTTAAAACGAAAGAGGAATTGGTAATTCACACGTTTTATATTTTGAGTCATAATTTCTTCTAAAAGATTTCTGGACGTGAAATTGAGAAGATAACCTGACGTTTTTAACTGATTTACCGAAATATTTATTAAAGAACAAAATTACTAGATGGATTGGGTTGCTGGGAAAGCTTTCTTAGGAACATCACCAGGCTTGTCGAGACACGCTAATTAATTGTGAGCATTGAATGAATAAATTAAATTCAATTGTTAAAAACCTGATGGCAGCTTTTCGAAGAAAAAATGGTTTTTTACCCTTCGCGAATCAGTAGCTTGATATAATGAGTGTCCGCTGCGGAGGGAAAAATATACCTTTAATATCAGCTGTAAGATCAATTTTTGATGCAATTTATTTTGAAGGAAATATAACATATAGGATGATAAATCGAGGGTGTAAAGTAGGAAGTAATGAAACTTCTTTCTTAAATAAATTAAAATTTTATGTTCAATATCTTCTTAGTTATAATTTATTTTCCTAATATTGGATTGTTTTCACGTAAAAATCACTTGTATATTGATAATTATTAAAAAATACAATATGACATTAGACTGGGCCCCGGAGAAATATATTTTCACTGACAGCATCTGCTCACACACACCCAATAGACATAAATTCTTCCGTTAAGAACTATTCACTGCACAGAGCACTTCGCAAGAATAATTATTTAGTGTAAACAACATTGATTGGAAGAGTGTATCGATCGATCGATCGCAGAGCTCCGCTATTTGTCCATCTATGTGGTATTAAAAAGCATTTTTTTTCCTTATTGGAAAAAAAATGCTTTTCGTCTAAATATCGTCTAAAGTCATAGATATAGCTGGAGAATGTTCACTGCGTGCTTCGTAAATCGCTGTTCGAATCTCATTTATTTTCGAAATCATCATCCCCTATGGCTGGAGGAAGACCCGCATTAAAAGCTAATGGGCTAAGGAAATGCGTGCTTTCACGGGTTCCTTATTCCGTAGGGTGGAAAACTAACGTAACACGCGATCAAGGGGTAGAATTAACACACTAAATCTTAGAAACCTCTTTCCTAAGTTCCCGAAGGAATGCATGCCTATCCGTCCCGCTAAATTGAAATGTGTGAGGTTGATTTAGAGTCATTTTAAATATCTCTCTTCTATTTCTAAAACGTCATTCGAGAGGTCAGAATAATCATAATGATCAGGGCACTGTGCGTAAAGGACACTGGAGAACGACAAACCTCCATTAAGAGGGCGTGTCCATTGTATAGAAGAATTCGTAATGACGGTTAATATTTTGACTAAAGAAATATTTTCAAAGGGAATTATGTTACAGAGCAGAATTTTTGCAATAGAATTGCAAGAAAATTTTTAAATATTAATAAATATTTAAAAAAATCAATATCTGTAGAGAAGGCCGGGTGAACCTATCACAGGAATGAACGGAAATTACCTAGAAAGTCTTTTCGTTGTATAACGAAAACATAAAAATGAAATATAAAAATAAAAAATTTAGGAAAAATTTATTTCTTGATTCTGAATTGTCCTTGTTAAATTTCTATCTTTACTTCTATTTCTTCTTTTCTACCATTAAAAAATTTAATCTGCTTCTTCTCCTAATAAAAAATTATCGTTTACAATTTTCAATTTCGGCTGCTTTTCTAGAAGTAGACTTCTGTGTAATTTAGATATTTGTGGGTTTTAAGGGATGCGCTTGAAAGAGTAAACGAGGAATTTCATGGTGGACGAACCGTAGCAGATGCTCTTGGATAGCTTTACTTCTTCACGGTCACCTTGTCGACGTCCAGGTGAAGCCGATCTACCACACAGCTTGGGGTGTCTATAATCTCTTTCGTGTTCTTCGAAAGTCGGTATCTCTTATAATCCATTGAGCATGCTGCTCGCATCCCTCCTCAAATATTATGAATAGGATACCAGTTTTGCCCTGCAGTTTATTTTTGAACTGATGCACTCAGTTGCAAAAGTCTTAAACTCCCTTTGCATTGCATGCACCTTAAAAAGTTTCTTCCATTGCTTTTTGCGTCGTTACCGGCGATTGCCAGGGTCCTTTATTTTCCCAAAATTAATATCGGATTGCTGCAATGCTCATCTGAGGATCCATATTTACACGCTTAAACTGATTTACCACCCTTTAATTACATTATATACAATTACTTCATATATACATACATTACTATTACTATTTTAATTTGAAAGCAATTTCTTTTTGGAAGAAACATAGAAAAAGCAATTAGCAAAGGGGCTCAATTTCTATGTTATCCTTCCACATAGAAAGCACTTAAAACTCTGATAGAATGTAGCATTTAAATTGTTCAAAACGTTGCGTTGGAGCGTTTACACGGAAAGGGAAAGCAACAATACAGCAACTTGAGAATTATATTTAATAGATATTAGCAAGTTAAATTCGAAAATCAACAAATTGCAGATTTGTTAATAAATATTGGAGACTCTATGTATTTATAATTAATTTAGTCAGTAACTGATAATTAGTTTGCTAGATGGTTATAACATTTATTCATTTAGATATACACCAGATTTCAAATTGAATTTCTTGACCAAAACTTCGCCAGTTAAAGAAAAAACGAAAGGAATCTATTGCGGCAATTGTGAAGACTTTAGAAACATATCCCTTTCAACTCGGTAAAGCGTTCCTCACCATCTCTGCCATCTTCAACCCTCTCCATGCCGTCTGCAGAATCCTGTTTCCGATCCTCCTACTGTTTCTATTACTTTTCTCGCCTTGGCACAAGCTTCGCCGCCGCTCTTACGGCCGCCAAAAAAATCCAGACATCGTGGTTTTTCCTCTCTTTCTTATATTCCGTCTGGCCTTCCCCAAGTGGCAAGTCGCGTGTCAACGGGGGCTAGAAGTCTCCTAGGTGACAGTTTCCTTCCGGTTTGCTACTCCTGTGATCCTCCATCCAGCTATTCCCCCACCAAATGCTCATCTGCTTCTTAAACGAATCCTCATCTCCTTTTCCAAGGTTTGGTATTTTTCAGCGTTTATCCCCTTTCTACTCGTTTTCCCCAATTTCTTCCGCCCGTTTCTGGGCCAGTCCTTAGCGGGTTGTAGGCGACGTTGGCGTGAAGCAAGTGGAGGGTGACCCTTTGGGAATCTTTTCTCTACGCTCCGTTTCTAAAGCGTTCGCTTTCTCGTTAGAGCTAATGCCAAAGATGCCGGTGCACATGTCGGAGACGGGACAAATTGTTTTGGCAGGTAGAACAGCGACGGAATTTACATCAAGAAGCATTCCTGACATTGATTACAGTACTTCTGGGGTACCTATTTCGGGGCGGATGCCGGACGCTGACATTTTGCATCATTTACAATGTTTCATCAACTGAACTTTTAACTGTGAGCTAAAAATTGTAGTTCCTACTCATCAATCATTAGCTTGGATCCAAAAGATAAATTAAAAATTATAGTTTAGTAGACCAAACAACAAACTCACCGGAATGTTTTCTTTTTAATTTTTGATCGATAATTATGTGTTATATAAATTTTATCTTCTGATAGTTCAAGCAACGATTAAGTGGAGGGAAAATGTTAATATAAATGTTATGTCGGAATAATATAATCGCTTACTTTTAATAATTTCTTATCACACCATAAAATTAGAGTACAGGGATGAGACTCATTATTTGAAATAAAATAATCAAAAACTTTTACGCGTTAAGTGAATACTATTAAAATCGGTTGATTGATTTAAAAGAACTAGCTGATTAAATTCATAAAAACTTTGTAAAGGAGATATTTACTATTGAATGAATGGTCAAAGTCTTCATTTTCCACAGGAAAGATATAGCCGATATTTAACTTGAACTGTGAAATATATGAATGCTGAAATTTTGATATCTTATCGGTATTTTTCTTATAATCCTTGAATCCGTTGTTAATCCGAAATATACTTGCTTTAGTTTTAGTGAATAGTTAACCTTGTTTTGTTACAATTTCATAGATTATTTTATTTACTCCGTTTCTTATTTATACTGACATCACAAACATTTAGTTGTCAGATACCCAAGTTTCATGGATTACAAATGAAAATGAACTCTGAAATTTACGGTGAAGTATTTCATCTCACCATTTCATTCCACAGTACTTTTATCTTTATTCAAAGTTAGCATTCCTACATAGTAAGCCATTTTTAGTGGAAATCTTTAGGATAACATTGCATACCAATGAAACTCCAAGATTCTTCAGAAAGCATTCTTAAGCATTTGTCTATATATAAACAAGATCACACAGAAGAATAAAATTTGTATTACATTTCGTTATCAATTTTGCTGCTCGGAATAATGTTCTGTTGATTATTTTTTTGGATTCCAAGGCTCTTTAATTGGGGTATATATTGCTGTAAGACATATCCAATTTTATTTTCATAAAATTTGACATCAATTTGCACGTTCCTGTCAAAAATTTGCACAAAAACGATAAGGATGAAAATCGCTTGCTTGGAGTTTAGGTGTTTCCTTTCGTAACTAGAGCATAGAATTAAATCGAAGAGACCATAATACCCGAGTTCACTTGAATGTGTATCAGCAATCTATTTTATTGGACAAACTAAAAAAATCGCAGCGGTTGAACACTTATCCTTGGGATAAGAGTATCAATTCAATAGCGAGTATTGAATTTGCAACCACCCTCAAAATGAGTGATTAGGATGCCCATCGAGGTTAAATATGAGTATATCATCTCAACAGAGACGATGACAGTAGCTGAAACACTGTGCATCTGCGGTTAGATCGCATTCTCGCAACTCGCTCACCTTCCACGGGATATATAGGACGCGCATAGAAATCGGTATTAGAATTCCTACGTAGCTAATGAGACAGCTGGTCAGAAAATGTCGGTTAAATTCCTAACAAGCGCGCAGCGAATATCCATGAGCATTTATTAGTCTTTTATATACAATTGGAATATTTTTTCCAAAGAAGGTAAATTTTATATTCCTGTAATTTTATACTCCTATATTCAACTTTATACTCTTAATTTAGTCAACGTCTTTCAAATCCTTTTCTTGTTTCTCCATGGGCCTGGGGCTACTCAGAACGATGCGTCAGTGATTATCAGTTATGGCTGTGATATACCTTCATACAACGTCGCTCCGCTTTTCATGACAATTTTAGCTATGTGCTGTTGGTTTTCCTACGCCATTAAACTGGACTCCTTATTGTTACAGAAAGTAGGTAAAAGAAAGTCTTGTGTACACATTGGTGGATTCGGGGAGAAGGAAATCGCATTCCTTGCCGATTCTCGCAAAACAAGCTACAGTAGAATCCCGGTAATCCGGACACGCGCTAATCCGGAACCCTCGGTAATCCGGACGGTCCGTGGGGAGTTATGCAAACCCGCAACAATAATCTTGTGGTAAATAACTTGCTCAGTTTGACTTGAATTTAATTTATTTTGAATTGAATTTATTTGATAGTTTTTATTTTGACTATAATAAGTTATGTAAGTGTCGGGTGATGCTTCCTTCCTCTTCCTTCCTGCGGACGTAGCAGGACAGCTTAGGGAGATCCCCCAACCCTTCTTTATCTCCGGTAGCCGTGTGAAGATGCCTACCTTGGAGAATACAAACGGTGGGTTGAAAGGAAGGAAGAAGGGGAAGAGGGGGGAAAAGCGGCCAAGGGGGCAGTCGGTAGAGGGACGTGGTAACGAGAGGTATTAGAAAAGAATAAAGTACTCTACGCCAATGATTTGTTCTCTTTTCCCTGCTATTCCCTAAGCGAACCTCAGCCAACAGAAAGAAGGATTACATTTGGCGTCAGAGGTGGGATTTTGGGAAGAAACTCCTTCTTAAGGGAATAGTCAAATCAGAGAAAGCGAAATCATGGCATCGCGCGTGAGTTTCGGTGGCAGGGAAGTGGAACTTCAGCAAGTCATCAATGAGCTGGGTTCAAAGTTGAAAGAGCTTGACAGGGAGAACCAAGCGATAAAGTCACAGAGCGGAAAAAGCTTTTCGCTGATTCCCTCCATCGACCTTTTTTCTGGCGAGTCGGGAGCGGTTGCGTCCTTTTTCGAAAAGATCGAGAGGGCGGCGGAGCTCGGCGGATGGAGCGGTGAGGATAAACGCAACATAGTGAAGCTGCGGCTGAGTGGGGAGGCGGCGGAATTCTACCACAGTAGCGATGGATGTCGAGAGGCGGAAACGTACGAGGCCCTCAAAGACCTTCTCGTCGAAAGGTTCAGAACCAAGAGAAGCGCTCGCTTCTATAGGGAAAAACTTTCGACTCTTCGCCTGGAAGCTGGGGAGGATGTAGAAGCCTTTGGGGACCGGATCAGAGCCGTAAATAAGCATACGTACGAAGCGTCCGGGACAGCAGACTACGTTGCCGCTGTAAGATTTGAGGCAGACCAGCGCGCCCTTGACGCCTTCCTTAACGGTCTGCCGGGGGAAT